>CM056173.1:22435488-22538605 GCA_029691765.1 Entomobrya proxima
CCGAAAGAATCCCCAACGAAAGAATCCCCAATTTTTTTGACCCAAACGAAAAAATCCCCAATGCGAAAAAATCCCCAACGAAAAAATCCCCAATACGAAAAAAGCCCCAACGAAAAAATCCCCAATACACAAAAAAGCCCCAACGAAAAAATCCCAAATGCAAACATTTCTCCACAAAAACTCATTCTGCACTACAATGTATCCAGCAGCAGTAACTACTTTATATTTGAAAGTTCTGTAAAAGTTTTTGTATGGGTAAGTGTTAGGTAAGTGGCCATGATCTCCTGAAGACATTTTAGACTTACAGTATGTGCACTTATTACCGTCGTGTTTGTATATAATTATGCCAGCGGAACAACCTTGCGAGTCCTTCAGATTACACTTGAAACATTACGATGATTTTAACTTATGATTCAATTGGCACATAAGATTCTACGAACTACAAGCCTTTTACTTTTGAAATCGCAATGAATCGCAAATCTGCCCCCATGAATTAATTCACTTGCTATTTTTGTGGCTTTGCTTGACTTGGTTAAATCTGGAATAAAACTTGGTTGTGATCTTACTGTTCCGCAAGAAACCTTAAAATGAATGTAGTTTTCATTCGATCAGTTCGTATAAAGCTTTGAGTCAGGAGTATAATGACCTGAAAAATCCATGATCATTATAATGCTTATTTCAGGACATTGTATTGAGGTAATTTGCATGATTTACTATATGCAACTGTGATGATGGATTTTGATATAAATTGGGGAAAAGTTCGTTGGGTATTTTTACGCATTGGGGATTTCTTCGTTTGGGGCAAGAAAATTGGGGATTCTATCGTTGGGGATTTTTTCGTTGGGGATTCTTTCATAAGACCATAGTAATATTTCTCACATAGTTTATCCGTTTCTTAACTACGGAAGCGGCGACCATGGATCTAATATGTACACCTTAATTTTTGCCTATAAAACGTGCGTCCACCAAAACCACGTGTATCTAAATTACCTCTGGTCCTCTTGTTGTTTCGGATAAAAATGTAATGAAAATACCTAAATCTTTAGATCATCATCATGTTTAACAAGGTTTTGGGATAATTCTTGCAGAAAAGCGCGACTTGCTCTCTTCGTATACTCCCTGATCCAGTTTACTGTGAGGCTTTGAGTGAGCAAGCAACCACTCTATCAATGTGAATTGTGGACAATTATCAAGAAGCAAAAAACCTACTTGTCTCATTATCATTGTAATTTAAATGATGAACTACATTTTTTCCAATAGACACTTGTCACTAGGCAAAGGAATGCGTTTTTTCTACTTTCTTGTAAAAACGTTAAATCCAAGATAGAATATTGATACGCTGCTACGCTGGCAGGCATGGATAGTGGATTTTATACAATTAAAAATCTCTATAGGAAACAAGGCCACAACAATAACAATAGAAAGATTAGCCACGTAAGACTTAGCACGAACAACCTGAAATTGTTCAAATAAATGGAAGAAGCTCACCAACGATGAAGAGAATGGATGGATGACAACCACGAGGACAACTTTTAACTATGCAGATATTACAAGTGTCAGGATGTGGTTCGTTGATGATGACTATGACGACGCTGCGCTCTTCAAGAGAGGAGGCTTGAGAAGACGTAGAATTTGGAGTTTGTTACATTTTTTAGACATGTAGATCATCAAACCAGATACGAGCTCATGCACTTGGTAGGCAGATATTATGATGGTGTATGAGCAAGCAGTAGCGATTACAAACTCAGTAACAGATTTGTGTCGTCGTACGACAGTTTTCATTTTCTTTATGTTCTACTACTACACACTCTTACAATTCTTGAATTTTGCATTCCTCATGACTGATGACAGAAGAAGAGAGAGAAAAAAACTCATAATCATGATGGTACAATAAAGAAGCCATAGTCATTCATGGCAGTCTACATATTATTCACGTGGGGTAGCAGCTAATAATCATTATAATAATATATGACCCATGAGATTCCAGCAAGCAGGGGCACCGATCACAACCACCATCACGATAATCCTTTGAATCGCCATGAATCTCACGCATTAAAGAGCGGTGGTGGTGGTAGTAGTAGTACTCACTCGACTTTAAGATTTTTTATCCTAGTAAAAGACAATAAACCAGAAAGTGTATACCTACATACACATAAAAATTTAAAATGTGTGTAATGATGATACGATATTTCTACAATCGACTCAATGAGTACCATCATGACTCTCGTCTTCTTCTCTTGCGAATGTTGTCCGTAGGCTTTATTACGTAGCTGAGCATAGTGAAGCTAGTATTGAGATTGTCATATTTGTCTGTCTGTGTGTCTGTCTGTGTGTCTGTCTGTGTGTCAGCACGATACAGGCCAGACGGTTTGTCAGAATCATACCAAACTTGGTACAGTGATTCATTGGGTCATCAGGAAGAACCCTATTGATTTTGAACCTGATCGGTCATCCCCCTGGGGTAATAGGGGGAGGTAACCCTACTGACCATATGCTTTGTCAGAATCGCACAAAATTTGGTGCAATGCTTCATTGGGCCAAGGTAAAGAATCCTGACGACTTTGAGCCAGATTGGTCATCCCCCTGGGGTAGTATGGGGAGGTAACCCCCTGACCATAAAACTTGTCAGAATCACACTAAATTTGGTAGAGTGATTTACTTGTTCAAGAGAAATAATCATATTGATTTTGAGCCAGATAGATCATCCCCCTGGGGCAATATGAAAAATCCTACGGCGATTGCTGAAGCTCTAGATTTGGTTCTTTCAGCTTCGTCAGTTCAGTTTCACCACGTACAAAAAAAGCTGCATTGCTTCGTTTCCCTTCAGTGAAACAAGACTGAGCTGTCACAGTAATAAGCGAGCGCGTTTTGTCTGGTTTCAACTAGAAATTTTCTGTCAGCCTTCTTACTGTTTTCCAAAATATTCCCTGCTAATCTTGTTTGAACGGACAAAGTCAGCCTTGAAATTTCCTTCTTTCTTGTTTTAGAAGTCTGAAGGTAAATTTTTTAAAATCTGCAAACTGTGCTATAGTTAAGATTAATTCAGCAACTTGAATCTTATTAATTGATTTTTATTAGTTTGTTACAAATTAAATTTGTATTTGAGCGATCAAAAAGTTTAAATTATTGTGTGCAACAGTGCTACAGTTAAGTTTAATTTAAGAACAGTTATCAAAATGCCACGCACAAGGAAGAAAAGTGATAAGGCTCGCCGACAGCAGCAACGACAAATGAAGGCAGAAACCAGATCTACTAACGACGAGGCAAGGTCAGCTGAAAGAGAGAGGAACGCTGCAGCTATGGCTTTAAGACGTGCGACTAATACGAAAGGCAGGTTAGCAGAACAACAAAGGGATACAAGATCCCGTGCCACCAAACGCGCCACTGATATGGAAGCCAGATCAGCTGAGCAGCAAAGGGATACAAGGTCCCGTGCCACCAAGCGCGCTACCAATATGGAGGCGAGAACATCTGAAAGGGAATACAACGCTGCAGCCATGGCTTTAAGACGTGCTACTAATCCGGAAGCCAGGTCAGCTGAACAACAAAGGGATACAAGATCCCGTTCCACCAAACGCGCCACTGATTTGGAAGCCAGATCAGCTGAGCAGCAAAGGGATACAAGGTCCCGTGCCACCAAGCGCGCTACCAATATGGAGGCGAGAACATCTGAAAGGGAACACAACGCTGCAGCCATGGCTTTAAGACGTGCTACTAATCCGGAAGCCAGGTCAGCCGAACAACAAAGGGATACAAGGTCCCGTTCCACCAAACGCGCCACTGATATGGAAGCCAGATCAGCAGAGCAGCAAAGGGATACTTGCTTGCGTGCAAGTAAACGGCAAGATAATCCTGCAAAACGGAAACTGGATTTTTCAAACACTGCTCTGGCTCAAACAAAGCGAAGGATCTTCAGGTCATACAAGGACTTGCTCTCCGACTACATAAAGGATATTAAGGATCATCCCATTCATGTTTGCGTATGTTGTGGACGCTTGCTTTACGACTTTCAAGTTTACAAATTAAAACTTGATTTCCTGCTGAAAAAATTTGCTGATGAGTTTTTAAAGCTGGTAATTTGCTTCAAGCACCAGTCCCGTGTAGTCAAAAATCTGGTATTCTGTTGTACGTGCCAAAAAGGAGTTAAGAAAGGCGTTGTTCCCCGTCTTTGTCTTTCAAATGGATTGGAATTTCCCGAAGTTCCTGAGGAGTTGAAGGTATGCACGCACAAATATTTTTATATTAACCTATGTTGACTAACTATAAATTTATTAGTATTAATAATGTGGTTCTGTACCAGGATCTGACGGAACTAGAAGAACGACTAGTAGCAGCACGGACGCCATTCATGCAGATTCGACCACTAGGTTATGAAGGCCAGCTGCAACTTCGAGGAAGCATAGTCAATGTGGAAAATAATCTGGATAAAGTTGCGTCTGAAATCCCAAGGGCGATGGACGAATCCAATACTATCCAGGTTCAATTTATGAGGCGCATGCGGTACACTCGTCCGCTTTACCACGCAAATATTCGGCCATATTGCTTGCACCGAGCTGGAGAATATTTAGTCAAAACGCCGGCGTATCAAGCCCAGAACATTAGACTTTCCAAGATTTGGGAAAATGCAAGGCCTGGTAACAGAAGTCTAATGATTTATGTTCCAATTAAATAGCATTTTGCACGTACAAATTATATATTGATAATATTTTTGCCACTCAATACAGGTGACAGTGTACCATTTATTGTTTCGGATGGTGGTGAAGCCGCTGATCCCGATGAGTCCCCTGATACAGCTAATATTGATTCTGCCACCCTTGAGAAACAACAAGCTTTTGATGGTTTGAAACAAATCCTAGTTATGCAGCAGTTTTGTTCGTACAAATTTTTATTGTGTATATCTTTATCTAGAAATTGTTGGCGCAGAAGACACGGTGATTTTTAACCAAACTGACTTTTCCAAGGACAAAGGAATTCAAATTGCACCAGCGGAAGATAATACACCAATACCATTTCACTTGGATCCAAACGCCGAAGAACTTGCTTTTCCCAAAATCTTCTGTGGACAACTTAGGAAATTGAACCCTGCGGCTAAACTAACTATGACTGATGTTTATAAATCCGAATTACTTCGTCATGATCCCCGTGCATGCGTACCAACAAAGGTCCTGTACAATTTTAAACGGTCCTTCAACGAGAAAGTTCGCTCCGCGTATTCGATCTATTTAAGAAAAGGAAAAGGCAAACGAAACTTTCAGGCTTCTCAAGTCAAGAAAGCTGAATTTGTGAAGGACATCATTAAAAATGACGAGGGTTATGCAGTTTGGAAGGATTTGCGATCCTCTCCAGCATATTGGGCGGCAAAATGCAAAAAAGTTATTGCAATGGTCCGACAACTTGGAAAATGCACATTCTTTATTACGTTTTCTGCGGCAGAACGCAAGTGGCCGGAACTTCTTCAAAGCCTCTTTCACAGAGCGACCGGAAAAGAAATCACTGAAGATGAAGCACGGAACCTGACAGACGAAAAGAAAATTGAACTAATCCGCAACGATCCAATTACTTGTATGCGGCATTATGACCAACGCTTTCGGGCTCTTAAAAAGCACCTCATGCTGTCAAAAAACGGTATAACATATTTACGGAAATTTCATATTTTATAAATAAAAAATATAGTGATTTTGCTCGAACAAATAAATTTACTCTTTTTAGGTGTGTTTGCTCCTTATGATTGCGTCGACTACTTTAACCGGATGGAGTTTCAAATGCGTGGTTCGCCTCATATGCATGGAATTTACTGGATCGAAAATGCGCCGAAATACAACGAGAATGATCAGGCTTCCGAACAGCAGGTCACTGAGTTCATAGATCAATACATTACTTGTGCGCGTACAACGGAGGAATGCATCGGGTACCAGCTTCACAAGCACACACATACCTGCAGAAAGAGGGTTGGAAAAAATAAGTGCAGATTTGGATTTCCGAAGCCACCACTTCCTAGAACAATGATTTTGCATCCCTTGCCAGATGATGTTCCCAAGAAAAAACGAGAAGAATATCAAAAAATATTCCAAAATGTCCAGAAAAATCTTAATGAAAACCGAAGAAATTCAAACGACAATTCTCCGTTCGAAGAGTTTCTCACGGAGGTTGGAGTAAAAATGGAAGATTACATTCTAGGTATTGGTTGTTTGTTCGATTAACATTTATTTTTAGGATACATAATTTACATATTTTTTATATTTCGTTTTAGGGATACGCAGTTCTATCAAACGTTCATCTGTCTTCTTGAAGAGAGAAGTTAATGAAGCTTTTATGAATCCATACAATGCTAAACTGCTACACGCCTGGGGAGCAAACATGGACATCCAGTATGTATTGGATACGTTTGCTTGTGCAAGATATTGCGTTGGATACATTCTGAAATCAGATGGTGGAATGTCAAAGCTAATGCGACAAATAAACCAAGTTGTGGCTTCAGGAAATGCTGAAATCTCCAAAAAACTTGATAAATGTGCTCAAGCTTTGTGGACAGGGACAGAAACATGCGCTCAGGAAGGTGGTGGATTTCTTTTGGGTACTAAAAACACTGAAAGCACCAGACAAGACATCTTTATAAACACATCACTACCAGAAGAACGCACCTTTATTCTTAAATCTAAAGAAGAACTTGAACAAATGAAAGACGATGACGAAGACGTTGCAGCAAAAGGATTACTAGATCATTATGCTAATCGATCCGAAGAACTCGAGGATGTTTGCCTTGCAGATTTTGCAACAATGTATGAATATGTTTCGAAAAAGAAACTGCAGAATACCAGAAATAGAGACGAAGAAAAGGAAGACTCTGACGGTGATTTTGAACGCGCAAAAGAGGAAGAGAATGGCACAGATTCGGGGCTGTTTCAGCAGAATGATGGAAACGGTGCCATGCGTAAACGGAAAGGAAAAAGAAAAATTGCAAGATTCAGACATTTTAGTGAAAAGCGAGAACCGGATGACTACTTTCGGGAACGGCTTACACTCTTTCTACCTTGGAGGGATGAAGAAATTGAAATTGTTAATCTGACTCCATCTGAAAAAATGGACAAGTATCAGGAAAACAAGGACATGATAGAGTTAAACTCTAAGCCTTTCTACGCTGACGACAATTTTACAGATGAAACTATTAGAAATTTAGTAGATGAACAACCAGAAGATGATTCTGATAACGAGGATGACGACGAGGAAGCTAGGGAACAGTTTGAGGAGCAAATGCAGCTGGCAAATGCAGAGCTTAACCTAAGCAATCCTACTTTTACTAGTAGAGCTAAGCAGTTCCTTCGTGCCAAGGAGTACGAGCATGAGAAATATTTGGTTCACATGCGGTCATTGAATCCTAGGCAACGGAGATTTGTCCTAAACGTACTTCATCTTCTCAAGACTTCTGACAAACCATTTTATCACTTTCTAAGTGGCGGAGCTGGCGTTGGAAAAAGTCACGTCATCACGGCAATAGTACAGTGCACGCTCAAATATTTTAACTCCTTGATAGACAGAAACCTAAACAGCACACCTGTAATCGTTGGTGCATTTACTGGGAAAGCGGCATTTAACGTATTTGGAATGACACTCCACCATGCTTTCAAACTTCCTTCAGAAAACAGGCCATTTTGCGATCTTGATGAAAGTGTAGCTAATACTCTTCGGATTCAGTACTCAGGATTGCGACTTATAATTCTAGAGGAGGTGTCAATGATTAACTATAAACAGTTGTGGCAACTAAGCAGACGATTACAGCAAATCAACGGGTGCAATGAGGAGTATGGGGGCTTGTCCGTAATATTTGTAGGACATTTAAGACAACTTCCTCCAATTTTTGGACAGTTTGTTTTTGAACGCGCAAAAGGTGAACAAGCTATTCCAAATATGCTATGGGAAACTAAAGTTCAACTTTATGAGCTAACTGACATCATGAGACAAAGAGGAGATGACGCGTTCTGCAAAGCATTAAACAATATGAGTGAAGGTTGTATGGACAATGATGATGTGGAATTAATCAAAGGAAGAGAGATTACACCAGATAATCAGCCTCCGGTTAAAGCCATTTGGCTTTTTAGGATTAATGCCGACTGTGACGCTCATAACGAAATGATTCATTCCAAAATGAATACAGAGGGATTTCTTTCCGAAGCACTGGATCGGATTGAAGGCAAAGGGACTGTCGGACGTAAAAAGTGGATTAAAGAAGAGGCAAAACGATTTAGTGTTCAAGATTGCGATGGGCTTCGTTATAGAGTTCCACTTAAAGTGGGGGCACAGTTTTTCGTTTCGACCAACATTGATGTCCCGGATGGGTTATTTAATGGAGCTACCGGAGAGCTCAAACGAATTGAAAAAACCTTAATTCCTGGAACTTCAACATCTTCGCAGGTAGAAGTTTTGAACCGTGTCTGGATGGAATTTGTTAACCCGTTGATTGGAAAAGAAAAGCGAAAAGAATACTATCAACGTAATCCGGAACCACCGACTGGAATCGATTCCATGTGGGTACCAATTGAAAAACTCACTAAAACCCTGTCAAAATCATTTAAAGACGGTTTAAAAGTAGTTCGCACTCAGATTCCTCTTGTTGCGTGCAACGGAATGACAGTTTGCAAATCACAAGGATCCACTATGGAACACGTTGTTGTTTCTACCACCGGAAATAGACGCCTAAAACGAGCAGAACTTTACGTGGCATGTAGTAGAGCAACAACGCTTTCCGGATTGTACATAAACGGAACATTTACTCCGCCAAATCCCCCAAAGGATAACGATATAGTTGGGGATGAAATGCTACGCCTAAGATCGCAGTGTAAACTTAACCTGACCCTGAAATTTCTGGATGACATTGATTCGTCATTTTCTAAAATATATTTTCACAATGTATCCTCTTTGCACGCGCACATTATGGATGTCAAAGCAGATAATTGCCCGATGGCTGCGGACTATCTTGCATTTGTGGAGCCACATTTACTACCAGAAGATGAAATTGACATTCCAGGATTCACAACTGTGCATCGCGAGGATTGCAGGGAAACGCGACGCACATCAGATGGTGTGGTTTTAATGACAAAAGGTAATACACACTTCTACACATATTTGCACGTACAACTTACATAACTTTCATTAACCTACTTTCACTTTTATTGCAGATCAAAATTATGGATATGAAAAGGCAATGTCCGAAACCGTTTATGATGATATCGGGCACCACTGCATTTTTTTAAATTTTCTTGTGGATGAAACCACCGTCATCGTCATCTACAAGCATCCGGCTTTTAAGAAGCAAGAATTCCTTGGATTGCTCGGAAACAGACTGCGAAACTTTACAAGAAATACAGTAGTAGTTGGTGATATTAATATTGATCTTCGAAAGATTGAGAACAAGGATTTAATTGATTTGTTTGGATCAAGAGGCTTTAAATCAGCTATAGACACCGACTTCCCCACACGAAACTCGGGAAGCCACATCGACATTTGTTTCACGAACTTTGTTAGCATTTCTGCTTTTGTCTATGAATCTTATTATAGTGATCATAAACCAATATGTGTTCTTATTCCAAATAAAGTGTAAGAAGTAATCTGTAATGTCAGTTTTAATAAAGATTTATTTCATGTAATTTGATCGAGCAAATAATAAAGGCATGCAATTAAAAATTACGAGACAAAAATTATGCCTTTGTCCATGACAATGTTTTCATTGAAGGTATCGGAAAGATGTTTTTACTCTTTAAGGGTGTATCCTCAGAGCTTAAAAGTATATCCTCAAAGCTTTAAAGTGTGTCCTCAATGCTTAAAAATTGTACCCTCAAAACTCTATGATGTATCCTGAATGCTTTAAAGTGTACCCTCAAAGCTTTAAAGTGTACCCTCAAAGCTTTAAAGTGTACCCTCAAAGCTTTAAAGTGTACCCTCAAAGCTTTAAAGTGTACCCTCAAAGCTTTAAAGTGTACCCTCAAAGCTTTAAAGTGTATCCTCAAAGCTTTAAAGTGTATCCTCAAAGCTTTAAAGTGTACCCTCAAAGCTTTAAAGTGTACCCTCAAAGTTCTAAACTGTATCCTCAAAGCTTTAAAGTGTATCCTCAAAGCTTTAAAGTGTATCCTCAAAGCTTTAAAGTGTATCCTCAAAGTTCTAAAGTGTATCCTCAAAGCTTTAAAGTGTATCCTCAAAGCTTTAAAGTGTATCCTCAAAGCTTTAAAGTGTATCCTCAAAGCTTTAAAGTGTACCCTCAAAGTTCTAAAGTGTATCCTCAAAGCTTTAAAGTGTATCCTCAAAGCTTTAAAGTGTATCCTCAAAGCTTTAAAGTGTATCCTCAAAGCTTTAAAGTGTATCCTCAAAGCTTTAAAGTGTATCCTCAAAGCTTTAAAGTGTATCCTCAAAGCTTTAAAGTGTATCCTCAAAGCTTTAAAGTGTATCCTCAATGCTTAAAAATTGTACCCTCAAAGCTTTAGGATGTATCCTCAAAGCTTTAAAGTGTATCCTCAAAGCTTTAAAGTGTATCCTCAATGCTTAAAGATTGTACCCTCAAAGCTTTAGGATGTATCCTCAAAGCTTTAAAGTGTATCCTCAAAGCTTTAAAGTGTATCCTCAAAGCTTTAAAGTGTATCCTCAAAGCTTTAAAGTGTATCCTCAAAGCTTTAAAGTGTATCCTCAAAGCTTTAAAGTGTATCCTCAAAGCTTTAAAGTGTATCCTCAAAGCTTTAAAGTGTATCCTCAAAGCTTTAAAGTGTAACCTCAAAGCTTTAAAGTGTATCCTCAAAGCTTTAAAGTGTATCCTCAAAGCTTTAAAGTGTATCCTCAAAGCTTTAAAGTGTATCCTCAAAGCTTTAAAGTGTATCCTCAAAGCTTTAAAGTGTATCCTCAAAGCTTTAAAGTGTATCCTCAAAGCTTTAAAGTGTATCCTCAAAGCTTTAAAGTGTATCCTCAAAGCTTTAAAGTGTATCCTCAAAGCTTTAAAGTGTATCCTCAAAGCTTTAAAGTGTATCCTCAAAGCTTTAAAGTGTATCCTCAAAGCTTTAAAGTGTATCCTCAAAGCTTTAAAGTGTATCCTCAAAGCTTTAAAGTGTATCCTCAATGCTTAAAAATTGTACCCTCAAAGCTTTAGGATGTATCCTCAAAGCTTTAAAGTGTATCCTCAAAGCTTTAAAGTGTATCCTCAATGCTTAAAGATTGTACCCTCAAAGCTTTAGGATGTATCCTCAAAGCTTTAAAGTGTATCCTCAAAGCTTTAAAGTGTATCCTCAAAGCTTTAAAGTGTATCCTCAAAGCTTTAAAGTGTATCCTCAAAGCTTTAAAGTGTATCCTCAAAGCTTTAAAGTGTATCCTCAAAGCTTTAAAGTGTATCCTCAAAGCTTTAAAGTGTATCCTCAATGCTTAAAAATTGTACCCTCAAAGCTTTAGGATGTATCCTCAAAGCTTTAAAGTGTATCCTCAAAGCTTCAAAGTGTATCCTCAAAGCTTTAAAGTGTATCCTCAAAGCTTTAAAGTGTATCCTCAAAGCTTTAAAGTGTATCCTCAATGCTTAAAAGTTGTACCCTCAAAGCTTTAGGATGTATCCTCAAAGCTTTAAAGTGTATCCTCAATGTTTAAAGTTGTACCCTCAAAGCTTTAGGATGTATCCTCAAAGCTTTAAAGTGTATCCTCAAAGCTTTAAAGTGTATCCTCAAAGCTTTAAAGTGTATCCTCAAAGCTTTAAAGTGTATCCTCAAAGCTTTAAAGTGTATCCTCAAAGCTTTAAAGTGTATCCTCAAAGCTTTAAAGTGTATCCTCAAAGCTTTAAAGTGTACCCTCAAAGCTTTAAAGTGTATCCTCAATGCTTAAAAATTGTACCCTCAAAGCTTTAGGATGTATCCTCAAAGCTTTAAAGTGTATCCTCAAAGCTTTAAAGTGTATCCTCAAAGCTTTAAAGTGTACCCTCAAAGCTTTAAAGTGTACCCTCAAAGCTTTAAAGTGTACCCTCAAAGCTTTAAAGTGTACCCTCAAAGCTTTAAAGTGTACCCTCAAAGCTTTAAAGTGTATCCTCAAAGCTTTAAAGTGTATCCTCAATGCTTAAAAATTGTACCCTCAAAGCTTTAGGATGTATCCTCAAAGCTTTAAAGTGTATCCTCAAAGCTTTAAAGTGTATCCTCAAAGCTTTAAAGTGTATCCTCAAAGCTTTAAAGTGTATCCTCAAAGCTTTAAAGTGTATCCTCAATGCCTAAAAATTGTACCCTCAAAGCTTTAGGATGTATCCTCAAAGCTTTAAAGTGTATCCTCAAAGCTTTAAAGTGTATCCTCAAAGCTTTAAAGTGTATCCTCAAAGCTTTAAAGTGTATCCTCAAAGCTTTAAAGTGTATCCTCAAAGCTTTAAAGTGTATCCTCAAAGCTTTAAAGTGTATCCTCAATGCTTAAAAATTGTACCCTCAAAGCTTTAGGATGTATCCTCAAAGCTTTAAAGTGTATCCTCAAAGCTTTAAAGTGTATCCTCAAAGCTTTAAAGTGTATCCTCAAAGCTTTAAAGTGTATCCTCAAAGCTTTAAAGTGTATCCTCAAAGCTTTAAAGTGTATCCTCAAAGCTTTAAAGTGTATCCTCAAAGCTTTAAAGTGTATCCTCAAAGCTTTAAAGTGTATCCTCAAAGCTTTAAAGTGTATCCTCAAAGCTTTAAAGTGTATCCTCAAAGCTTTAAAGTGTATCCTCAATGCTTAAAAATTGTACCCTCAAAGCTTTAGGATGTATCCTCAAAGCTTTAAAGTGTATCCTCAAACCTTTAAAGTGTATCCTCAAAGCTTTAAAGTGTATCCTCAAAGCTTTAAAGTGTATCCTCAAAGCTTTAAAGTGTATCCTCAAAGCTTTAAAGTGTATCCTCAATGCTTAAAAATTGTACCCTCAAAGCTTTAGGATGTATCCTCAAAGCTTTAAAGTGTATCCTCAAAGCTTTAAAGTGTATCCTCAAAGCTTTAAAGTGTATCCTCAAAGCTTTAAAGTGTATCCTCAAAGCTTTAAAGTGTATCCTCAAAGCTTTAAAGTGTATCCTCAAAGCTTTAAAGTGTATCCTCAAAGCTTTAAAGTGTATCCTCAATGCTTAAAAATTGTACCCTCAAAGCTTTAGGATGTATCCTCAAAGCTTTAAAGTGTATCCTCAAAGCTTTAAAGTGTATCCTCAAAGCTTTAAAGTGTATCCTCAAAGCTTTAAAGTGTATCCTCAAAGCTTTAAAGTGTATCCTCAAAGCTTTAAAGTGTATCCTCAAAGCTTTAAAGTGTATCCTCAAAGCTTTAAAGTGTATCCTCAAAGCTTTAAAGTGTATCCTCAAAGCTTTAAAGTGTATCCTCAAAGCTTTAAAGTGTATCCTCAAAGCTTTAAAGTGTATCCTCAAAGCTTTAAAGTGTATCCTCAAAGCTTTAAAGTGTAACCTCAAAGCTTTAAAGTGTATCCTCAAAGCTTTAAAGTGTATCCTCAAAGCTTTAAAGTGTATCCTCAAAGCTTTAAAGTGTATCCTCAAAGCTTTAAAGTGTATCCTCAAAGCTTTAAAGTGTATCCTCAAAGCTTTAAAGTGTATCCTCAAAGCTTTAAAGTGTATCCTCAAAGCTTTAAAGTGTATCCTCAAAGCTTTAAAGTGTATCCTCAAAGCTTTAAAGTGTATCCTCAAAGCTTTAAAGTGTACCCTCAAAGCTTTAAAGTGTACCCTCAAAGCTTTAAAGTGTACCCTCAAAGCTTTAAAGTGTACCCTCAAAGCTTTAAAGTGTACCCTCAAAGCTTTAAAGTGTATCCTCAAAGCTTTAAAGTGTATCCTCAAAGCTTTAAAGTGTATCCTCAATGCTTAAAAATTGTACCCTCAAAGCTTTAGGATGTATCCTCAAAGTTCTAAAGTGTTTCCTCAAAGTTCTAAAGTGTATCCTCAAAGTTCTAAAGTGTATCCTCAAAGTTCTAAAGTGTATCCTCAAAGCTTTAAAGTGTATCCTCAAAGCTTTAAAGTGTATCCTCAAAGCTTTAAAGTGTATCCTCAAAGCTTTAAAGTGTATCCTCCTAGCTTTAAAGTGTATCCTCAACAGCGGAAACAGAATCAAATCAACAGTGTCCTCAATGGTTACAAGTGTATACTCAAAGCATTTTGGTGTATCCTCAAAGCTTTTAGGTGTATCCTCCTAGCTTTAAAGTGTATACTCAACAGCGGAAACAGAATCAAATCAACAGTGTCCTCAATGGTTACAAGTGTATCCTCAATGCTTTAAGGTGTATCCTCACTGTGACTGTAAAAGATTCTTAGTATCCTTGCTGTGATAGAGTACATTTTTAATGTAATTTTAATACGTTCACACAATCGTAATTACAATTGACATAATATCAATATAGTTTCTTATCTCAGCTACGTTTTTGAAATTGCATTACAGCGGGTTTATTCTACTTCCACTTTTCAGCACTTTCGTACCAAGCGTGTAATTACTATTGATTTAAGTAAATCGTGTCCATTTGTGTGTGCACACATACAAACGGCTTTTGTGTATGCTCACCTGAATTTTCGTATTCATTTTGGAATGTTGTGCTACCAAAAAAGAATTGGATAATGGCCTCTTTTTATCCGATCCAACAAAACCACTTCCTATGGTATGGAATTTCACGTTGAACCAGTCCGCTGGGTTTATGTAACACCTTTTAATTTTGCAAGGACATCAACTAGTAGGAATAGTGTAAAAAATCGAATGTGTTCTAAGTTTGATTTTAGCGTTTATTACTCATTACTACATCTGCTGCAGCTACCAAGACGTAAAAATTGTTTGAAAAGTATTGTCTTTCAGCTTTTATCCCTGCATAGCTTACTTCTTCAAAGCATTGCAATAATGCCGGCTTTGTAAGTTTACGGCAGAAATGCTCCAACCAAACGGTCTGTCATGTTTTACCGGCCGTCCGTCACTCATCATGAAAGCACTGCGATGATCGCACCACTCACATTCCTAAATGGTTGAAATTATAAATAGAGTTACAAATAGTTTTCGGGAGAGTTGTGGAAAGCACAATGTGGAACACGCATTAAGTTTTGCTTTTTGAACTCAAAGTAGTGTTTTGTCACTGGCAAGATCGTTTATGGAATCTGCTAGTAATTGGTACACAAGATAAATTTAAACATTTCAAGTGCGTTCAGAAAATTTGCTAACACAGTGTAACGTTGCCAATTTTTATTTATGTATTTATTTTAAAAATTTTATTTTTAAGGAGCCATTCTTACTATACAAATAAAGCATTGCTTCTATTTTGCACACCAGCATTAGCATAAACATTCCCAGCCATCATCATCATCATCGTCGTCATCACCACTATCTTGTTCTTCGTCTTGGTCGGTCGTCGTCGTTGTTGTTTGTTGGAACATTTTTTGTGTTAGCTGGTCTCAATTTTTTAACAGCAGAAGTCTTCGTCTGTCAACACAAAGAATAGACAATGTTCCAAATCCCCCTTATCAAAACGACACCATAAACGTATGCAAATGAAGGTAAAAATATACCTGATCCTCCAGTGTGACATTTTAAAGAAAGGGATTATGACTTCTTTTTATGTCTGCAGTCATTTTTTAATATTTGCAGCTCTGCCAAGAAAAGTGCCCGCTTGCAAATACATTAAATAAATCAAACTAGAAATGTGTAAAGCCTAATAATTTAATACGATAATATATGTATGCATGGATTCATATTGTCATTATGATAATCGCTCATTAAAATATGCACATAAAGTGTAAATTCTTTATTTTGCGCTCATGGGAAAACCAAAAACAGCAGCAGCCCAGCATACGCTAGCAAATCAACATTTTGCCATCATCATTTGCCATCTTGATATTCATCGTCGTAATATTTTATGCGGTGCAACAATACATGACTTCATACCTTTTTATTTGATCTGCTCAATCCTAATGTAGTGAATAATTGCTTTTCCAAATAAATTGCACTTCTTGATGATTATAATGATGATGGCAGCAGCAGCATGGGTGAATAATCATGCACTTTAAAATATGCACTGCTCCCTATAATCTAATTTGACCGATTGGATTGGCAGAATATGTGGCAATTTGCTCAACAGTTGAACTTACAACAATTCTTTTTACGCAGGTAAGGTAATATTGCTGTCATGCAAAAAAGTATGTGACGAATGACAGAGAATACAACACACACCGTGTTTGACTTCTTCCTTATTTTAGAATTGCCCTACTTCAACTACACATTATTGGGAGTAATGAGACGAGAGTTGTCCCAAGTCTGTTGTTGGTATCCATTGCACATTTTTATCGGATTCTAAAATATATAAATATCAATATTGTACATATTTGAGCAGGCATGCACCAAAATGTGCACTATGAGAATGTACATACCTCTATGAATGTAATAAACAACTTAATATGCAATGCCAAGCACAAAGTGTGATTAGCATGCGCACACTTGTGCTAAAATGGTTCAATCATATGATCATATTACTGCATATAACACATGAAGATGAGATGAGGGTCATAAAATAGATGACCAGTTCTATTTATTTGCTTTAGGCATTTTGTTTTTACGACATCCATCCGTCGATTGACCCTCCACACGTTTTTATTATAAAATGTTATTTTATTCTTTTATTCAACTTAAAAAGACAAGCAGATAAAAATCTTTGTTTGCGGATTCCAAGGATTAGCATAATATGCTAAAAGCGATACTTGGCCAAAGTTTTAGGTGGGATTGTCAAGTATATATTGATTTTGAGCGCTGATTAAAATCTTCATTACGTTTGCATTGTCACACTCCACACACCTTTGAAAAACCATGACATGCTGTCTCAAAGTTAGACTTAATCATATACAAAAGCAAAAATGTGACTGTGGTTATTTTTTCTGGTAAGTCTCCACTTATATACTTTAACTGTTTTTCACAAAAAATTGGATCTTAAGCTCAAGGACAAATGAAAACAACAAAATCATGCTCCATAACAAAGTATGAGAATGACCGTATTTTTACAGCAGCCACAACATCATATATTATGTAGTAAAACCGCAAGCAAAGCATGCTCTTCTACTAGAGTGTCTTGTTGTCAAAACGAATTCATTCATAATATGAGGAACGAGCAGTGAGCAGCGTAGAGGCATAGAAGAGGAAGTGATCTTGAAAAGAAGATGATGGAGTTCCATCACCACAAACACACGCATCCCATTATTGAATTATATCAACATAATATATTATTATTATTGATGTTTGTTTAATTTCACTAAATAAATATCTTTCTTTCTATTGTTTCTTCCATTCCATTCATTGAATCAGATTTTTAGCAAATAAGAACAAGAGGGACAACAAGCTTGTGAAAAATTTCAGGACTGGTATGCAAATGTTTCTTTTTAAAAACATATCAAAACTCAGACATTGTTACAATTTCTTCCAAGTCATCATGGAGTGACTAACTAGTTAGTTTGCTAATGACAAAAAATCAAATGTCAACAATGCAATGAAGGAATACTACGCGTAAGAGCAGAAGAGTGTCATTTTATTCTTCTTTGTTGTTCGTCGTCTCCTCTTCCCACAAACGACATTTCATTTTCGTTTCTAAAGAAGATGAGAAGAGAGTGCGAGAGCTAAAAGGTGTTTGCTTAAGCCACATGGATCTTGTTGTAAAACCTGTGTGTGTTCTTTCATGTATCATTATAAATGACGCGTTGGCTCAGTTTGGGTTTAAAATCTGAAGGTTGGCTGGTCATCAATATTATGCTTGTAATGGCTGATGGTACTTGTTTTATATTATTATGTAGTTAGATGTGGAGCAAACTGTTTCATTGTTGAGCTGCTGTCGTATCTTGAAATCTGTCTTTCAATCTGTATCACGTCACTGATGAATACCACAACTATTGCTTTAACAACAGATAATATTACAACAATAAACAATTTTAAAGCCGTTGTTTTGCAGATTCTACAATGGTTGTGCCGATTTCGTAGGTATTTTTTTTGCAGCTATGAAACATACAATGTGGTGTTGGTCTCAACTTATGCTACTATCAGTACACAACAAGAAAATGCAAAAAATACAAAGGCTACATTAACTATCGGTTAAACAGGAGTGTTTTGAATAAAGAACTTAAATGTTTTATATATCCTGGTATACAACAGTTTGGCAGTTTAGACCTAAGATGCAAGTTTAAAAAATATTTTTAATGTTTCATTGTTATTTCGTTCTTGTAGATAATTTTTTTACCTCGAACAAAGTCAAATCAGACTGCACCTCTTACTAGAAGTAGTCAAATAGAACGGCTAAACGAAAATGTTCATGGAGAGATTTGAGTACGCAATTGCTAATATTTTATCTATCGATCACTCACAATTACTAGTACAATGTGTGCGCATCCATGATGTGATTTCCTACAATTAGTTGCTATGTATCTGTTGAATATTGGTATGTTTATTTCTTTCTCAGTGCATAAAATATCCCATATCTAACAGACTTTTGTCATGAAACAACAAAAATAATGTTTTTTTAAACGTGAAGTAAACTGCAAATCTGCCAGTTTTGTTTTTTGTAGCCTTTCAAACTCTTGATAGTTTACACGTTGAGCCTTGAGCATTGAATTTTAATTTTAGAAACACAAGACAGTCGCGATTACTTGGATTTTCATTTGTTTTATTTTTGATTACTTGGTTGACGGGGTTTTGTTTGGGCTTGTCAGATGCCAAAATAGAAAATGAAAAATCGAAAAAATCCTACATAGTACTATAAACCGTATGCATAGCTGGTAGAAAATTTAACAAAATTCTTCAAGTTGTGACTTGTGACAATTTTGTCAACAGCAAATATGGAAGTTAATAGGAATCGATTTCAATTTTATCGTGCAAAAACATGTTTACTCAGTTGGCTTGTTTATAATCGACGCTTACCTATTCAAACAAAGATATCGTATTACACTGGTTGTTCGGCTTAAGTGGAAAAGAATATATATTACTATTAGCATATTTTCTTTGTTACCATTTTAATTGACAATTGACAGCAAGCAGACCACAGTTGGCTATCAATGAATTTGTGTGGTGTGTGTCGTTGTCATTCAGGTTCATTCATACATTATACGAATTGAAAATTAGTGCAGTCAGAGAGAGAGGGTTTTTTCTATTTGTATTCTGCAGGTAATCTCGCCTTGCCTTTCCTTTCGAATAAAATATTTTGATACAGGAAATGCCGTTGAGAATTAGATGTCACATCTTCCCCACTTGTAATGTGGCGCACACAATATTGATAGGGAATTGCATTGCAAACTACGTGCAAGAAGATGATAATGATGGCTTGTAGTGATGATGAAGTCAAGCTGTGAATCTGTGAGTAGAATTCGTCAGAAGTCAGAAACTGGTGTGTGTGTTTATATAAATGTTTCTCTGATGCCTGCCAATTACATAAAATGATGATGAGTTTGCCACTCTGATGGAAGGGACTCTCGTTTGTTGTCTGTGTTCTCAGGTATGCAGTAAAAATGTAAGTAAGTGCTTACAATTAGTGTGTAACATCTCCATCTACTACAAAAGTCAGGGTGCCGAAGGAGCACAAAAAAGAGCAAATGCACATCGTATCATTATCATCCAAGTTACTTGCTAGTACCTATTACCTATTATACGAGGAATCAAGAAACAGAAACATAAAATTGTATTACAATGAGCCGTAGGCAAATTTATTTGAGAAAAAGATATTTGCATAATATTTTCATAAAAGAATTTATGTACAGCGGTTTGTTGAGATTGGGAGGAATTGAAGTAAGATGTTTTTATGAGGGCATCATCGTTGATTGCTTTATTTATCAATACTGAATTTTTACTTAAAACATGAATCATTAAGATGAGTTCCTCCTCACAATAAACGATTTTCTTCAATTTTCATTCACATCATTAAAGGTCACACTTTAAGTGTCCGCTGATTCTTGTTCTTTTGCCGAAATGGACGATTAGGTACTCCCGAGCAAGTGCATTTTTCTTGAGTTTGCGTGATTCTCTATTCATTTGTGTTTAGTTACCTACTTATGTCTAGATTTGCTGGTTTTTACTTCGATGCCTACCTGCGTGAACACAAGAGTAGAGAACAGAATATTGACAGCTTATACAAACCAACCTTCATATTAATCTTTGAACAGGTAACAACGAACAAGTTAATTTGCTCATAACCATTTCTAGACAAATCAAAGATTTCCTCATTATTTTATGGAAATTCATTGACGTTTTGTTTTAATTTAAACTGGTCGACTACTAGATCAACCAACAACTGCAAGTTGATTTCTAAATATTAAAACATAAATAAATTATTTTTGCAAAAGAACGAAAAAATATCTGCCTCAAATAAAATCAACGTCAACTTACCATATGCAATAGTATCACCTAGTAAAATAATAATAACATTTGACGTTATTTGAACAGTAAATTCAAATCAATGATCATTCCTGCAGTACTGTGAATTGACTCTTTTCTCCAATGCCAAGAATCTTGCAGAAAAAAGTAGTTAATGAGGTAATTATACTCTCCAACAATATTTTCATCATTTGCCTAATTGGCCACAAAACAACTTTTTATATTTAAAAATGTCCATAATCGATCATCAATTGAAATTTAATATTTCAGGTAGCAGAGGTTTTCTTCCCCCATCAATACTTTTATCTCTGGTCTTCTGCAAACCATTATAAATAAGCTTCACTGCCCTATTGCATACGCATGCCACGTATACTATATCTGGATTTGAGACACAATCTTTTTTAAGTGTGACGCATTTTCCCGTCTGGCCAACTTTAATATAATGGATGCTGCGCAAGACCGGGACTTTTTTCTATGAATCCATGCAACAGCGCTACCACCTGATGTTTTTCTGTGAAAGTCGAGAATAAACCTTTCTAAAAGTCATCTTTGTAATCGGTGTAACAAGTCAAGTAATTTTATTAACAGTAGACGACAATCATAAATTCCCCACGTATCGTTTTTATAAGGAAGCCGGTGTCAACGTCGACAAACAGAAGCATTTCAGTAGAGTGCAAAGACAGAAAATATTCTCAACTGCAACCAATACCACACAATTCCGCATTTCGTTTGGCTGTCATTGTGACTGCTTGAATTATATGTAGTGTGGTTTTGGTATGCCAAAAGTCTATATTTATTTTGTAGCAAATAGCATGTTTGATGTAATGTCTATTGTAATTGTTGCAAGTTGCGTGTGACCACCACAATACAAACCAAACAAACATTTCGTTGAGTGGATATCACTTCATTTGGATTTATTTATTTTTATACGCTCTAAAGGTTGTCTCCAAAACGAATTGATCAGTTATCGAATTGCGTAACCAATTACAAGTTGTCCACTCTGATTTATGCACTTATAAAGAAGGCAGACGAGAAGAATCAGAAGAAAAAAATATACTTTTATGAGTGTACTGAGTTACCACTTGTTAGATTACATGTTATAAAAAGTTTCAGAAATCGACTAGGACAATTATTTGATTGGTATGAGAAAAGGCACATTATAATAACATAAAAATGCCGAACTTATTGCATTTCTCATCTACAACGCCAGCAAAATGGAGCAGTTGCCAACTGAGCCTCTTTCAAAACCAAATAGAAATGCTTGCAAGCTTGTTAGTTGGGTGAGCATACACAATTTACGATGTTATATTTAGAATATTGGAAGGTATTTCTTCAGCAGGATCAACACCTCATCGTCATAATATTATGTTTGGCATGTATATCCTCCTCCTCCTCATCATAATCAACACGACCATCATCATCGGCATTTTTGTTATAATCGTAGCAATATCACACGGAAGGGTTAACTATGTTTTGTTTGCTGATGCGTTTGTGTATCACGTTCTTACCGAACAGACAGTGACTAAATATTGTAGTATGCATGCACTTTTTACACTTATAAATATCAAAGTAGATAACTAGGTATCATCATCATCATCATCGTCATTATGACATGATGTTTTTGGTGGTGGATGGCGAGGCTAGTAATTCAGAGTCTGAAGGAGACCTTTGTTTTTATTTTACAATAAAAATACACAATTGCAAGCAAGTTGCCAAACTTGATTCAGCATCTTCACTCAAACAAACTGATACAGATCTGTTTTCATCCATCCATCATCATCACTACCAACCACCACGTAGACGAGAAGTGTAAGTGCACTTCTTCTTGTCCATTTTTGTCATTCAAGTGCTGATCAAGGTAAATGTACATTTTATGAGGCAAAAAATAGAAAAATTGTGACAGCTCTACCAGATTCAGTACTAATAATAATAATTGCTACTAAGCTGTCATGGGTTTTTGAGGATTTGTTTGATGCTTTAGAATGGCAAACTTACTATAGGTACGCAATTTCTAACAACCTCCAAACTGATAATAAAAGATACATATTTCAAAAGACTTTACGATATCAGCCGCAATCACCTCAGCGCTATCCCGTTCTGATTCCTTCAACGAGAAACTTTATTTCCCTGGTAGGTATCTCTCTTTCTTGAGAGTAGTTAGCAAAATAAGGCAGTTAGAGCCAAGAAGTAAGAGGTTAAAAAATTCAAAATCATAATAATAAAAAGGATGTCTTCCCTCATATTTTTTACATTATTCTCGAGACTGTCTTGGCAGATATGTAGAATTTTGGAATTATTAACAAGCCGTAAGTGCTCTTCTGGCTGAGTCACATAATTATATACGAGCACATTGAAATGATAAGTATCTGATTGAATTCTCTATAATTCTCGAGCTGTGGATCAATTTTCATTAGAAAGTGGGCTGCCAAATAAATAAAGACGCAAAATAATATAAACCAATAATAAAAAGGATGAGAACCAGAAAAGTTTTTAAGTGAAACATTTTTGATGCATTTTAATGATAATATTTGTCTCATAAATGTTGATTACATACATGTCCCGTCTCCCTGCGGACTATGTCATAATAATTCCATCCAACAGCCTACATCTAAACTAACTCGTAAAATTTTCTTGCAACATGCCTGATCAGACAGGTGGACATTTTTTTCTTGCCATTACTAAATCGCACTACATACACTTGTGTTTGTCATAACGTCCATTTCGAATTACAATGATTACGATCAGCTTTTGAATCATCATGAAAGAAAATCAAAGGGGAGAGTCTGCACAACTAATATTACAGGTTGTATTGACTCATAGCCATCATCGTCGTCAATACAGTCAGTCATTTTTATTATTCATCCCGATGATCAAATAGGTCGGCAGGAAAAAATAGAACAATCTCTCTCGCCAGAAAGACCTTAAAAATTAATAAACTTGACCATCGCATTGTCTGGAAGTTTGTGGCCTGTGTTCTAGGTACGAGATTATCAGCAGTCATCATTCTGCGTTTGCCAATAGATTATATTCTGAATTGGTAATCATATCGATTTAATGCACCAAGCTTGTTGCACGTCAATTATAGAGATGCTCCCTCCAAAAAGGAAATATCATTGCCATTTTTACGATCACCAAGTTTGCTTGGATTTCAACGAATAGTTGTTATACCTGGAAACAAGTTAAATTAGTGCCACTGGTTATAAACGAAGTACATACAATGTTTATCAATACCAGAGAAAATGTAACACAGGATTAGCGTGCACATTCTTACGTGCAAAGTCATGGTTATCAAAATAAATTCTTTTGCACAGGTACTTGCGTATACATAAAATAATATTATTCATAAGCACTAAGGCAGTAAAATGATATTGATGATGATGACGGAGCACGACACGGCTTGAATGGTGACTGAGCTGAGGTAATGCGAGAGGAAAAAAATTAGGAAGTAGGAATGAACTAGTTTACATCCTTTGTGTGTGTACAGTACAGCCTTTTGCATCTCTTTTGTTTTTTCAGCTACCAAGATCGATTCTATTCTATGGACATACACGTTGGTATGCTGATGCTTGCTTTGATGCATACTAGTAAAACATACCTAATATAACCAAGTATCACATTAGGTTGCCCAAAATAAAAGGAAGTACAATTTAGTTTAACTTGTCGCTTGTTCGTGATGTTCGTTTCGTTGTGCTGTTGGAAGCTCTCAGAGCTCAAGTGTTCCTTGAGAAATTTTAGCGCACTAGACGCAGACTCGTATAATTTGACTGATGCATTTATTACAAAAAGATTCAAAATCGAAACGGGTGCTTTTCTACGCTTATCATGAAAGATCTTTTTGAGAATTTGAGTCAACTCTTTTAGAAGATCTTCTTTGACTCATGAAGATGATGAATGCATCAAGCACAAAATTTAATGATGGTAACAATAAAAGGAATATTACTTGTTTGTAGCTGCTTAACCTCAAACATTTATCTTTGATTATGATTACAGTACATGAGAGGAGATGCAGAGAGCATAAAAAATGGATCGGATCTATGATGATGATAGATCAAATTAAGTAATTGAATGTAATATAGATCATGATAGAGGAATATAAATGATACTATCAAAAAAGAATTTCGACATTATAATTATGTTTGATAATATGATCCGGCTAATTTATTTAGTAGTGTGTAGCGAGAAGTCGTGAGTTTAATGGATCATTGTCATAAAATTACTACGGACGATCAGGAGCAAAAAATAGTCTCGCATGTGTTTCTGATTGAAAGTCCAGCCGGCTTCTCAGGAGCGTATAATTATATATTTCATAAAATACTGGAAATGAGAATGAGCGTCTACCGATAGCATCATCATCTGTGTAAAATACAGGTTAAATGCTCTTTGATTACGTCTGATGATTCTTACAATATTGCTACAACTAATGTCAGGTACAACATCAAACTTATCTTGAAAAGAAACAACTGAAACATTACAATTATTCGTGTACTAGAAAATAGTCATCAATTTCTTGTACAAATGCTTACAAAAGTGAAGAAAGATTTACGGTGGTTTTGGACACGTCGTAAGTAATTCGAAAAAAACGTACTGCAATTAGGACACGTATTTTGGTAGGCTGCATTCAATATAATTGCTACTTAAGCAGTCGGGAGCAAAGAAATACAACATGATGTTCTAGAGTACTTTATTGGTAATACACACCGGTGTATTAACAATCAGTACTTGTTTTCTGCTTTAATTGTTGTTGACACCACGGAACTGGTAACTGTGAAACCTGTATAATATGAATTCTTGCATAGGTATATATGTTTACCTCACATCCTTCAAGCAAAAGCTAGGAAGCGAATTGGACAATAATTTTCAAATCATAAACTCATAGCCAAACTCTATAGTTTTTGCTACTTTAAGTTCGCGTTTGTCAGCAGAGAAAATAGAAGCACATATTTTTTCTTCCGAATTTTCAGCCTCATTTAACATGACAGTCATTGGTGTGTGAGAGAAAAAATACCTTGCATAATATAATATTAGAAAAAGTGGTTGTGTTTCTGTTTGCCTGAGTGTTTTCTTAGTGGCAACACTGATTGCTGCCAGGATAACTAAAAACCAATAACTGGACCACTACCTATTTTACTATTCTCTTATCAATTGGCAAATGTCTAATACGTAATACGCTCACAATTTATGACAATGCAATCCAACAAGCCATTTTTTCTCTTGTCTCTTTGGTGGTGGCTCTTGCTGTAAGTTGATCGTGGTGGTGGTACTAAAGAGGTCTTGTTAATTGTATATAATTTAAGGTTATTTTTGTAGGATACTGACAGTACTTATGATGATGACAACTTATATGCCACATTATCGGTTTAAATGCATGGAACAGAATATCAGCTCGAGAGTGCGCCTGGTAAGATTTCAAGTTTTTTCTCTCCAAGTCTTGTCTCATTATTGTACTGAGGCTGTATCAACTCACAGCGACACATCACTTGTGTAAAACATTTGAATCTTACACTTGTTGTTTACGGAGTTCTCTTATATATTGAATTTCAATTATAATAACATATAACATTACTCAGAGAGTGCTTGCAAGAACCAGTTTTGTATTTGCACGTAATAAAATAATAACTAACAAGCCAACAGACGACCATAGACTATTTCATCTTCCTCAACTGGAACCATCTACGGAGATCAATAGCGGAACATTTACAATTTACCTGTGAAGTGGCAGTGTAATAATATCATATATTATTTTGGCTGGTGCATGTATGTCCTGTTTGCCACACATATTTAAACGGTTTTGTATTTAAAACGTAATATGTTTCAAATTTGAATACTACTGAGTTCTACATATATATCCCTCTGCTTTAACCTTTGTTGTTGAATTACAGATGACGGTACGTAAAAACGATGCGTGTTCTATGAATCAATTCAAATGAAGTTCTTTGCTTTTGTTCTTTTCTCACAGTAAGGAGCTTTTTTGGAAGTTGTAGCTCAGCGGGTAAGGAATTTGTATTGGTATCAGAAATCAGAACCAGCAGCAATTTTTACTGATGAATTCATATGCCTACGTACCTGTACCAACTCGAAATAGGAGTTAGGGATGAATAAGGAGAATATGGCTTATCATCACATTTTGACTAGTAGGTGTATGAAGAAATAATTAAATGCATCTCAGTACTACCTCGGTGCAAAATGAACAAAAACATGCCTGTTGCAGAATTGTGACAGCATCTTTTGGTGTCTCCTGTTACAATAATTGTTATTCGACAAGTTGTTATAACTTTTTGCATTACATATATATTAATTCGAAAGTAGAGGAATGTCACGATGTTAAAAACAAGGTTTGCGTATGCATTACTGGCTTTGTAATCCTTGCTCTGCTGCACTCTAGCTTGTAATTATTACGTAGCTGAGCATAGTGAAGCTAGTATTGAGATTGTCATGTTTGTCTGTGTGTGTGTGTGTGTGTGTGTGTGTCATCACGATACAGGCCAGACGGTTAATCAGAATCACACCAAACTTGGTACAGTGATTCATTGGGTCATCAGGAAGAACCCTATTGATTTTGAACTTGATCGGTCATCCCCCTGGGGTAATAGGGGGAGGTAACCCTCCTGACCATATGCTTTACCTGAATAGTACCAAATTTGGTATCGTAATTTATTGGGCCATTGTAAGTAACACTGTTGACTTTGAGTCAGAATGGTCATCCCCATGGGGTGGTAGGGGGAGGTAACCCCCCTGACCATACACTTTTGTCAGAATCACGCCAAATATGGTACAGTGATTCATTGGGTCATAAGGACGAATCCTATTGATTTTGAGCCAGATTGGTCACCCCCCTGGGGTAATATAGGAGGTAACCCCCATGACCATACACTTTTGTCAGAATCACACCAAATATGGTACAGTGATTCATTGGGTCATAAGGACGAATCCTATTGATTTTGAGCCTAATTGGTCATCCCCCTGGAGTAATATAGGTAACCCCCATGACGGCCATATACTTTTCATTAAATCACCAAATTTGCCACAGGGATACATTAGTTCCTAAAATACTCATATTCGTTTTGAAACCTTAAATCCTACTGCGATTGATATTCTCGCTAGATTTGGTTCTTTCAGTTTCGTCAGTTCAAGTTCACTACGTACGAACAAAATCTGCATTGCTTTGTTTCCCTTCAGTGAAACAAGCTTGGGATGCCAGAGTAAAAAGCAAACGCTGTTTGTCTGGTTTCAACCAGAAATTTTCTGTCCAGCCTTCTTACTGTTTACCGCATCTTCCGTGTAAATCTATTTTGAACGAACAAAAGTCAATTATTAAAATTTTCTTCTTTCTTGTTTTGAGAGTCGGAAAGTCAAAAAGATACATATCTGCAAATTGTGCTGTGGTCCAACTAAGCAAATCAGCATCTTTTCTTATTGATTGATCTCCATTAGTTTGTTTTTCTGTCAATTATATGTGTGTTTGAGCGAGCAAAAGGTTAAAAATAACGCATCTAACGATACTATAGTTAAGTTTAATTTAAGAAGGGTTAAAGAAATGCCACGAACACGGAAGAAAAGTGATAAGGCTCGCCGACAGCAGCAACGCCAAACAAAGGCAGAAACCCGATCTACTAATAACGAAGCAAGGTCAGCTGAAAGAGAGCGAAACGCAGCAGCTATGGCTTTGAAACGTGCTACTAATGACGAGGCAAGGTCAGTCGAAAGGCAGCAAAACGCTGCTGCCATGGTCCTGAGACGTTCTACTAATCACGAGGCAAGGTCAGCTGAAAGGGAGCGGAACGCTGCAGCCATGGTTCTGAGACGTTCTACTAATGACGAGGCAAGGTCAGCTGAAAGGGAGCGGAATGCAGCAGCCATGGTCCTGAGACGTTCTACTAATGAAGAGGCAAGGTCAGCTGAAAGGGAGCGGAACGCTGCAGCCATGGTCCTGAGACGTTCTACTAATGAAGAGGCAAGGTCAGCTGAAAGGGAGCGGAACGCTGCAGCCATGGCTTCAAGACGTGCTTCTAATACAGAAGCCAGATCAGCAGAACAGCAAAGAGATACTAGCTCGCGTGCAAGTAAACGGCAAGGTAATCCTGCAAAACGGAAGCTGGATTTTTCAAATACTGCTCAGGCACAAACCAAGCGAAGGATCTTCAGGTCATACGACGACTTGCTCTCCGACTACACAAAGGAGATAAAGGATCATCCCATTCATGTTTGCGTATGTTGTGGACGCTTGCTTTACAGTTTTCAAGTGTACAAATTAAAACTTGGTCTGCTTCAGCAAAAAGTTGATGATGAGTTTTTAAAGCTGGTAATTTGCTACAAACATCAATCTCGTGTTGTCACAAATCTGGTATTCTGTTGCACGTGCCAAAAAGGAGTGAAGAAAGGTGTAGTTCCTCGCCTGAGTCTATCCAATGGATTAGAATTTCCAGATATTCCTGAGGAGTTGAAGGTATGTACGCACAAATATTTTAATATTAATTTATGTTAACTAACTAGATTTATTTCTACTATTCATGTGGTTCTAAACCAGGATCTGACGGAACTAGAAGAAAGACTAGTAGCAGCACGGACGCCATTCATGCAGATTCGACCATTAGGTTATGAAGGCCAGCTGCAACTTCGAGGAAGCATTGTCAATGTGGAAAATGATCTGGATAAAGTTGCAGCTAAAATCCCAAGGGCGATGGACGAATCCAATACTATCCAGGTTCAATTTATGAGGCGAATGCGGTACACTCGTCCACTTTACCACGCAAATATTCGGCCATATTGCTTGCACCGAGCTGGAGAATATTTGGTTAAAACACCGGCATACCAAGCCCAGAACATCAGACTTTCCAAAATTTGGGAAAATGCAAGGCCCGGTAACAAAATTCAAATGATGTTTGCTCCAATTACGTAATATTTTGCCCGTTTGCACGTACAAAATATAATTTGATAAAATTTATGCTACTCAATAAAGGTGACAGTGTACCATTCATCGTTTCGGATGGTGATGAAACAACTGAGTCCACTGATGCAGCTAATCTTGATTCTTCCACGCTTGAGCAACAACAAGCTTTTGATGGTTAGATACAAACCTTAGTTATACAGTAGTTTTGTGCGTACAAATTTATTTTTATTGTGTAATTCTTTATTTAGAAATTGTTGGCGCAGAAGACACGGTAATTTTTAATCAAACTGATTTTTCCAAGGATAAAGGAATTCAAGTTGCACCAGCGGAGGATAATACACCAGTTCCATTTCACTTGGATCCAAACGCCGAAGAACTTGCCTTTCCAAAAATCTTCTGTGGTCAACTTAGGAAATTGAACCCTGCGGCTAAACTAACTATGACTGATGTTTACAAGTCTGAACTACTTCGTCATGATCCCCGTGCATGCGTACCAACAAAAGTCCTGTACAATTTCAAACGATCCTTTAACGAGAAAGTTCGCTCTGCGTATTCGATCTATTTAAGAAAAGGAAAAGGCAAACGAAATTTTCAGGCTTCCCAAGTCAAGAAAGCTGAATTCGTGAAGGACATCATTAAAAATGACGAGGGTTACGCAGTTTGGAAAGATCTTCGATCCTCTCCAGCATATTGGGCGGCCAAATGCAAGAAAGTTATAGCAATGGTCCGACAACTTGGAAAATGTACATTCTTTATTACATTTTCTGCAGCAGAACGCAAGTGGCCGGAACTTCTTCAAAATCTGTATCACAGAGCTAGAGGAACAGGAATCACTGAAGAAGAAGCACGGAACCTTACAGATGACGAGAAAGTTCAACTAATCCGTAACGATCCGATTACATGTATGCGGCATTATGACCAACGCTTTCGGGCTCTTAAAAAGCATCTCATGCTTGCAAAAAACGGTAATATATGTTAGAGGAATTAGAGACGGAGATCATGGATGCCATAATGAAACGATCAACAATGTTTATTCAAGCTTTCGGTTGTATACCACAACCATCATCAGGAATACTAACAGAAATAACAAGAACATTAAAATTTAATGAAGACAATTAGTATTTTTAAAAACAGAGTTGAGGTAGCATTGTTGTTCCATTAACTTGAGACGCGATGAAGTTCCGCTTGTGCGATTCCTTTTGGGTCACAGTCCACAGTCTGCTTTCCTTGTGAGATTAGGTTACAAAGGGGTAGTAGTTTATTATTGCAAGTGAAATTTTTTATAATTCCATTTATATGAATTTTTAGCATATGTATTGCCCTTGGTTATTATACGTCTTGAAGTTGTGGTAAGAAATGCGTTAGTGATCCATCCCAAATTGACGATACAGAAAATCCCCGGTTCAGATTGATTGTATTGTTGCTGATAATATATAGATGTTCTTTAAATTTTCTATGAAAATATCTCGGCTCATTTTCAATAAGACTTGCTGAGTCAAAATCCGCATAATGTTCGGGAAATTTTCGAATGTGCTGTACAATAGCTGATGTTTCTCTATTTTTGAGCACATCCTTCTTGTGTTGATTTATTCGAATACGTAGTGCCTTGGATGTTTCACCAATATACCATTTTACTAGGATGTTACGTAATATATGTTACGTAAATATTCATATTTTATAAAAGATAAAAGATGATGAGAAAAGAGTGATTTTGCTCGAACAAATATATGTACTCTTTTAGGTGTCTTTGCTCCTTATGAATGCGTTGACTACTTTAACCGGATGGAGTTTCAAATGCGTGGTTCGCCTCATATGCACGGAATTTACTGGATCGAAAATGCGCCGAAATATAACGAGAATGATCAATCTTCCGAACAGCAGGTCACTGAGTTCATAGATCAATACATTACTTGTGCACGTACAACGGAAGAATGTATCGGGTACCAGCTTCACAAGCACACACATACCTGCAGAAAAAGAGTTGGAAAAAATAAATGCAGATTTGGATTTCCCAAGCCGCCACTTCCTAAAACAATGATTTTGCATCCCTTAGCAGATGATGTTCCCAAGAAAAAGCGAGAAGAATATCAAAAGATATTCCAAAATGTACAGAAAAATCTCAATGATAATCGAAGATCTTCAAACGACAATTCTCCATTCGAAGAGTTTCTAACTGAAATTGGAGTACCGATGGAAGATTACATTCTAGGTATTTGTTTTTTGCTCGATCAAACTTTAATTGTAGTTTATAGATTATATTATATATATGATTTTTTTTCCTTTTTTGTTTTAGGAATACGCAGTTCCATCAAACGATCTTCTGTCTTTTTAAAACGAGAAGTTAACGAGGCGTTTATGAATCCATACAATGCTAAACTGCTACACGCATGGGGAGCAAACATGGACATTCAGTATGTACTGGATACATTTGCATGTGCAAGATATTGCGTTGGATATATTCTTAAATCAGATGGTGGAATGTCGAAGTTAATGAGACAAATAAACCAAGTTGTGGCATCAGGAAATGCTGAAATCTCCAAAAAGCTTGATAAATGTGCTCAAGCCTTGTGGACTGGAACAGAAACATGCGCTCAGGAAGGTGGTGGATTTCTCATGGGTACCAAAAACACTGAGAGTACAAGACAGGATATCTTCATAAACACATCTTTACCAGACGAACGGACCTTTATCCTTAAATCCAAAGAAGAACTTGAACAAATGCAAGACGATGACGAAGATGTCGCAGCAAAGGGATTATTAGATCATTATGCTAATCGATCTGAGGAACTTGAGGATGTTTGCCTTGCAGATTTTGCAACAATGTATGAATATGTTTCGAAAAAGAAATTGCAAAAAGCCATAAATATAGAAGCAGAAAAGGAAGACTCTGACGGTGATTTTGAACGGGCAAAAGAGGAAGAGGATGGTGCAGACTTGGCGCTCTTTCAGCAGAATGATGGAAATGGAGCCATGCGTATGCGGAAAGGAAAAAGAAAAATAGCAAGATTCAGACATTTTAGTGAAAAGCGAGAACCAGATGACTACTTTCGAGAACGGCTTACACTCTTTCTACCATGGAGAGATGAGGAAATTGAAATTGTTAATCTAACCCCATCTGAAAAAATGGATAAGTATCAGGAAAACAAGGACATGATAGAGTTAAACTCTAAGCCGTTCTACGCAGACGACAATTTTACGGATGAAACTATAAGGAATTTGGTAGATGAGCAGCCGGAAGATGATTCTGATAACGAAGATGAAGATGACGATCAGGAAGCAAGAGAACAATTTGAAGAGCAAATGCAGCTGGCGAACGCGGAGCTTAACTTAAGCAATCCTACTCCTAGCAGAGCTAAGCAGTTCCTTCGCGCCAAGGAGTACGAGCACGAGAAATATTTGGATCACATGCGTTCATTGAATCCTAAACAACGAAGATTTGTTCTCAACGTACTTCATCTTCTCAAGACTTCTGACAAACCATTTTACCACTTTCTAAGTGGCGGAGCCGGCGTTGGAAAAAGTCACGTGATTACGGCAATAGTACAGTGCACGCTCAAATACTTTAATTCCTTGATAGACAGAAACCTCAACAGCACACCTGTAATCGTTGGTGCATTTACTGGAAAAGCGGCATTTAACGTATTTGGAATGACACTCCACCACGCTTTCAAGCTTCCTTCAGAAAATAGACCATTTTGCGATCTTGATGAAAGCGTAGCTAATACTCTTCGGGTTCAGTACTCTGGATTGCGACTAATAATTCTGGAAGAAGTGTCAATGATTAACTATAAGCAGCTGTGGCAACTAAGCAGACGGTTACAGCAAGTCAAAGGGTGCAATGAGGAGTATGGTGGTGTGTCGGTAATCTTTGTCGGACATTTAAGACAACTTCCACCTATCTTTGGACAATTTGTGTTTGAACGGGCAAAGGGTCAAGAAGCTATTCCAAATATGCTTTGGGAAACTAAAGTTCAACTTTACGAGCTAACCGACATTATGAGACAACGTGGAGATGACGCGTTCTGCAAAGCATTAAACAATATGAGTGAAGGTTGTATGGACAATGAAGATGTGGAGTTAATCAAAGAAAGAGAGATTACACCAGATAATCAGCCTCCAGTTAAAGCCATTTGGCTTTTTAGGATTAATGCCGACTGTGACGCTCATAACGAAATGATTCATTCAAAAATGAATACAGAGGGTTTTCTTTCCGAAGCTTTGGATCGGGTTGAAGGCAAAGGGACTGTCGGACGTAAAAAGTGGATAATAGAAGAAGCAAAACGATTTAATGTTCAAGATTGTGATGGGCTGCGTTACAAGGTTCCACTTAAAGTGGGAGCACAGTTTTTTATTTCGACCAACATCGATGTCCCGGATGGATTATTCAATGGAGCTACCGGAGAGCTCAAGCGAATAGAAAAAACTTTAATTCCTGGATCTTCAACATCACCTCAGGTAGAAGTTTTAACCCGTGTCTGGATGGAATTTGTTAACCCCTTGATTGGAAAAGAAAAACGGAAAGACTATTATCAACGTAATCCAGAACCTCCGACTGGAATTGATCCCATGTGGGTACCAATAGAAAAACTCACTAAAACCCTGTCAAAATCATTCAAAGACGGTTTAAAAGTAGTCCGCACTCAGATTCCTCTTGTCGCGTGCAATGGAATGACAGTTTGCAAATCACAAGGATCCACTATGGAGCATGTGGTTGTTTCTACCACCGGAAACAGACGCCTACAACGAGCAGAGCTTTACGTGGCATGTAGCAGAGCAACAAAGCTTTCCGGATTGTACATAAACGGAACATTTACTCCGCCAAATCCCCCAAAGGATAACGACATTGTAGGGGATGAAATGTTACGCCTAAGATCGCATTGTCAACTTAGTCTCACCCTCAAGTTTTTGGATGACGTTGATTCATCCTTTTCAAAGATATATTTTCATAATGTATCATCTTTGCACGCGCACATTCTGGATGTCAAAGCTGATGCTTGCCCTATGGCTGCAGACTTTTTAGCATTTGTTGAGCCACATTTGCTTCCAGAAGATGAAATTGACATTCCAGGATTCACAACTGTGCACCGTGAGGATTGCAGGGAAACGCGACGCACATCAGATGGTGTTGTTTTAATGACAAAAGGTAATACGATAATACTACACTGTGATTTGCACGTGCAACTTACATAGCCTTAGTTAACCTACTTTCGTTTTTATTGCAGATCAATATTATGGATATGAAAAAGCAATGTCTGAAACCATATATGACGATATCGGGCACCACTGCATTTTCCTCAATTTTTTGGTGAATGAAACCACCGTCATTGTCATCTACAAGCATCCAGCTTTTAAGAAGCAAGAATTTCTTGAATTGCTCGGAAACAGACTGCGAAACTTTACAAAAAATACAGTAGTAGTCGGTGATGTCAATATTGATCTACGAAAGGTTGGGAACAAGGATTTAATTGATTTTTTTGTATCAAGAGGCTTTAAATCAGCTATAGACACAGACTTCCCCACACGAAACTCGGGAACACACATCGACATATGTTTCACGAACTTTGTTAGTACTTCTGCTTTTCTCTATGAATCTTATTACAGTGATCATAAACCAATATGTATTCTAATTCCAAATAAAGTGTAAGAAGTAAAATCTAATGTAATGTAAATTTTAATATATTTAGTTTATGTAATTTGAGCGAACAAATAATAAAGTCATGCAATGTTTAAAATACGTCTACGAGACAAAAATAATGCCTTTGCTTATGGTCATGTTTTCATTAGAAGTATCGGGAAAATGTTTTTACTCTTTAAGGGTGCATCCACAATTTTTTAAAGTGAAACCTCAATGCTTTAGGGTGTATCCTCAAAGCTCTAAGGTGTATCCTCAAAGCTCTAAGGTGTATCCTCAAAGCTCTAAAGTGTATCCTCAAAGCATTTTGGGTGTATCCTCAAAGCTCTAAGGTGTATCCTCAAAGCTCTAAGGTGTATCCTCAAAGCTCTAAGGTGTATCCTCAAAGCTCTAAGGTGTATCCTCAAAGCTCTAAGGTGTATCCTCAAAGCTCTAAGGTGTATCCTCAAAGCTCTAAGGTGTATCCTCAAAGCTCTAAGGTGTATCCTCAAAGCTCTAAGGTGTATCCTCAAAGCTCTAAGGTGTATCCTCAAAGCATTTTTGGTGTATCCTCAAAGCTCTAAGGTGTATCCTCAAAGCTCTAAAGTGTATCCTCAAAGCTCTAAGGTGTATCCTCAAAGCTCTTAGGTGTATCCACAAAGCTCTAAGGTGTATCCTCAAAGCTCTAAGGTGTATCCTCAAAGCCTTAAGGTGAACCCTAAAAGCATTTTGGGTGTATCCTCAATGCTTTTAAGTGTATCCTCAAAGCCTTAAAGTGTATCCTCAAAGCCTTAAAGTGTATCCTCAAAGCCTTAAAGTGTATCCTCAAAGCCTTAAAGTGTATCCTCAAAGCCTTAAAGTGTATCCTCAAAGCCTTAAAGTGTATCCTCAAAGCCTTAAAGTGTATCCTCAAAGCCTTAAAGTGTATCCTCAAAGCCTTAAAGTGTATCCTCAAAGCCTTAAAGTGTATCCTCAAAGCCTTAAAGTGTATCCTCAAAGCCTTAAAGTGTATCCTCAAAGCCTTAAAGTGTATCCTCAAAGCCTTAAAGTGTATCCTCAAAGCCTTAAAGTGTATCCTCAAAGCCTTAAAGTGTATCCTCAAAGCCTTAAAGTGTATCCTCAAAGCCTTAAAGTGTATCCTCAAAGCCTTAAAGTGTATCCTCAAAGCCTTAAAGTGTATCCTCAAAGCCTTAAAGTGTATCCTCAAAGCCTTAAAGTGTATCCTCAAAGCCTTAAAGTGTATCCTCAAAGCCTTAAAGTGTATCCTCAAAGCCTTAAAGTGTATCCTCAAAGCCTTAAAGTGTATCCTCAAAGCCTTAAGGTGTAACCTCAAATGTTTAAAATGTATCCTCAATGTTTTAAAGTGTATCATCAAAGGTTTAAGGTGTACCCTCAAAGCATTTTGGGTGTATCCTCAAAGCTTTAAAATGTATGCTCAATGTTTTAAAGTGTATCCTCAATGATTTAAAGTGTATCCTCAATGATTTAAAGTGTATCCTCAAAGGTTTAAGGTGTACCCTAAAAGCATTTTGGGTGTATCCTCAAAGCTTTAAAATGTATCCTCAATGTTTTAAAGTGTATCCTCAAAGGTTTAAGGTGTACCCTAAAAGCATTTTGGGTGTATCCTCATTGTTTTAAAGTGTATCCTCAAAGGTTTAAGGTGTACCCTAAAAGCATTTTGGGTGTATCCTCAATGTTTTAAAGTGTATCCTCAAAGGTTTAAGGTGTACCCTAAAAGCATTTTGGGTGTATCCTCAAAGCTTTAAAATGTATCCTCAATGTTTTAAAGTGTATCCTCAAAGGTTTAAGGTGTACCCTCAAAGCATTTTAGGTGTGTCCTTAAAACTTTTAGGTGTATCCTCAATGTTCTAAAGAGTATCCTCAAAGCTTTGAAGTGCTTTAAAGTGTATCCTATGTGTAATTGACGAAGCGCATCTGAATGCATTCATACCATCGTAATTAATTACAATTGACATAATATCAATATAGTTTCTTGTCTCAGCTACGTTTTTGAAATTGCATTACAGCGGGTTTATTGTTATTACGAAAATAAAAGGATGCCATTCTCAACAACTTGCTCCTTTTGATGCTCTTCTTCAGATGACCACAGTAAGTGAACCCATTTATTTTACCGGCTGTCCACTATTTCATTTTTATATTATGTACATTCTTGTTTGTTTAGATGTTCTTGTTCTGATGGTCGATTTGTTTGTGTTGTACACTGGCGTACACAATGACATTCGCCAGCAGCAACTATAGTTATTGTTATTGCAACGAAGGCAATTTAAACTGTGATGGACAATGATAATGTGGCAGCAATCCTAACAGTTTAAATACTCGTAAGTACCACGTCCCCATCTACATGCAAACAACCGATATGTTGATGTGTGAAATTGATATCAGCACTAGAGTTGGAGTATAACTAAAGTTGCATTTCTGACAAATCTGATGCATGATGCAACAAGTAATCAATAGGAATCAGTAATCCGTTTTTTTAAATTCAAAATGTATTTGAGTATTGCTTGTGAACTTGATTATAAAGATGATAGCCGATCTATAAAGTGCGAAATGCATCCTGTCTGCATTACAAGCGTTTTACAAATTTTACAATTTTTTAATGTTATTTTGTTATAAACAAAGTCTTCCTAAGACCAATAAAACATTACAAACAACGCAATTTCGTTGTGGATACCCAGGCACCAAAATGGCTGCTAGTTGATTTATGATTTCAGAACTCAGATAGATTTCAGTTTCAGAACTATTTTCTTCAGCATGGTAGCTAATCGTAATAAATTTGAAACTATGACCATCTTTACTAGAGCATATTATTACACAGCCAAAGCTGCAGCAAGGTTGAACAGTTGAAAACGTTCAAATAAATAATTCATGAGTGAACATTATGTAAAACGGAGATCTGATTTCTAAAAAATGCATAATGTTAAATCTTCCAAGGAGAAAACTATCAATGTTGTGGTGGCCGCTTGACACATTTTCACAGCAGCAGCATCGCATTTCATCTGTGGACCAAAATTACGAAATCGTAAATACCTCAATAAAACGGCCAGAAAATGTACCTGTGTGTTAATAACGATATAGCACGCGGTCACCGACTGAAAACGCATGAATAAAAAACGCAGAACAACGAAGTTTTTTGTGCATTAACAAAAATGTGAGGCCTCACTACAAAGTGTATCATTATTATTATGTTTTTGTGGGGTTTGCCAGCTGCAGTTCGTCTGAGCTAATATCAGAATAATGTGGGATGTGGCAGTCTAATATGTAACAACTGTGAAAAAAATAGGTGCAGTGCCGGCTTTCCTTTTCTTAGATCGTTCCAACTTGCAAGTCACTGAACAATGTGATACGCGGGATGGGTTTGCAAGACCTTAAAAATCTGCTCTCTTCTCTAAACTATTTTTTTCTTGCAAAGCATTAAAAAGTTCTTTACCAGTACTAGGCCAAATGGTGGTTTAAACACGGTACAAATGAAATCTTCTCTAGTGACTTTGAAAAAGCAGTGCACTCTTCTCAGTAGATTGCAAACGTAATAATAAAAATAAAAATGACAAAGATGAAAATTGAATCAAGCTATTAGGTCTAGGTCATAAATTCTTCAAAAATATTGTCCATCCCCATCCATATATTGCAAAGGCTGATGGTGGTGTTACACATGCACTGTTCACATACCTATGGTCTCTACGTGTTATTGACACAAACAGCAACAGAGCAAGCAGCTTCACAAAAAATATGGAATTTAATGCAAATATGAGACAGCTATTTTGTATTGTACACAGTGAATAGTTAATGGTCACATGGGTAACAGTAACAGTATCTCTTTTCTTGTGGAACCAACAAAGACCAATACAGTTCATTCAAGTTTAGTTGAACATGACACGTTTCAGAAATAAAACCTATTTATTATACAACTGAACAAGTCCAAAGATGATTATGATGTAAAACGTGATGTACTGGGAAACTGATAATTTTCATTAGACCTATTATCCCATAGAAAATCAAGCACGCCAATCCCTAGCACACGTACCCAATATGTGCTGGTAAGGAGGTAATGTAGATTTTTTTGCACATCAAATGATTTGTTGGCAGATATGTGTGACGCGACGAATCTCCGGTATTTTTATCAGCCAGACCGCCAAGTTTTTCTTTCTTAAAATTTTCAGTACACTTTGGATGATATGTACACTCTATGAATACGCACATTGTACTTATCATGAATAGATTGAATGCACCTTAAGTACTAAATGAAAAAATAAATGCATAGCTTTCAACAAACTGAATTAATAATAACCACCAAGTTAACTATGTTTACAATAAAGCTTAAATGAAATTCAAAATCGGCAGTAAAACGAACGAATAACGTAGGATTTATATTCTTTTTCAAATGGTTATATGGCTCCATGCAATTATTACAAGAATTTCGATCGGTAGAAATTACGCCGACATAAAATGTAAGAGGCTAAAAAGTTAGTTCAGAGATGCTGGCTGATGGAGAAAATAGGGCACTTTGTGAATAGTAAGTAGACATGCTCACCTTTCTTTTCTTTGAGAGCAACAATACAAAGCATATAGTTGCGTTTTGTATTCTGTTTGCTTGTAGGATTGCATGGCCTAATAAAATTATGAAATTATATGATAAAGTCAAAATTGAAAAGCTTTGATTAGATTTCCTACTGTCAGCCCTTTCTCTGTATGCTGTCTGTTGTCTATCTAACCAAAATATATGTTTTCGTTTTTCGCAGTACAAGCAATGATGATAGCGAGGATGCTTCTTGATGGTAATTGATCAAGAAAATGATTAGCTATTAAAATCTACAACCTTACATTACGCTTCATCGAACGAAATAATAAAAGCCATGCGTATTGAGCAAATTGTGTAAAGATAACGTGGACGCAGAAGGCCACCAGTGAAGAGATCTGACTGAATCAAACAAAATAACCATAATATAAAAAGGTATAGATTTTGAAAGGGTCATAAAATATTATGTGAAATGTTGGTTCAGAACCACGGGAACGGGGTAGTTTGTTACAAAACACTGTTATTAGTCTCCTGCGATAAACCTTCAACTTCCCTACCACAGAAAATTGGCAAAGGTTAAAAAAAGGATAAAAACCAGGTCCAAGTTACTACGACTCGTGTTTTAACCAAAACAGAATTATGCCAGAATTATTTGACTTTTCCAAAAAGCAAGGCATATGTTAGCATGTCATTCTTCAAAAATGTAAAATGTCAAACTTAAAAAGGTAGATGCAGTAATGTTTAAAGATATGATAAATCATGATGGGGTGACATGATACGAACGGTTATTCATTTATATAAATACCCCCGTGTTCGTGTTCTCTGTTCTATTAAATTACATAAAGTCTTCGCGTTTACGCATTAGAAGCTTTGCACTCTGGAAAGAGGACATAGCGTTTTAACCATTCGGTCTAAATCTGGCCTGTTTTTTAATGGGCAATGGAAACGTGCTGCAATGAAGGTTAGGAAAATATAAGTTTATTAGAAGTTGTTATAAAATAAAATGCTATGACATTTGGAGTAACAGAACATGACAGGTTAGCTTAATTTACTTTAAAATACCTGGTTAAAGTATCACTGGGCCAAAACGTGATCAAGAACCCTTCAACAACACACCAACAAGAGACCCGCTATTTGTATATTTCAGTAAACAGCAGACTTAAAACACTCTTGTATTTTATACTCTGATCCCTGTTCGGAAACAAGTAAGGTGGTGAAATTCTATAATGTACAGCGACGGATCATTTGTTGATTTTGCAAAAGGTATTTCTACAATTCCATAGTCCCAATTATAGTAAAATGGATTGAAGCTCTGTACACCAGTACAACTTATTAAAGATGTATCAAATTCATTTTTTATCTGACCAAACCGAGAAGTTATCAACAACGTAAAAGTAATTGTTTAATGATACGAAGGCGCAATGATGTAATACTTGTTACTGATGCATAGTATTTTTACTATTGCAGAAATAAAAAATATTATTTCATCCCTGAGGTTCTTTTCTCATGGAATTGGCTGGTTTGTTGATTGTTCATCGTTTGAAGTTTATACAGCTAATCCATAAAATTTTAACACTTTTATACATTCAAATGCTTTGAAATCCTAAGTGGGAACACGGTCTCTCCTTGTAATTTCTTGTAGCGCTGTAGTATTGCCCCAGGATGGATTTTCTCAAGTTGATTATAAGACTGCGTTAAACGTCATCCTCTAATCTATACCATATCATTTTGTCTTTGCTTATAGCTTAGAATTAACATACGACGTATCGACAGCCACCAGTCAATAAAAAAAACTCAAGTAAGTAATGTGATGTCGAATGTGTGTTGTGTTATATTAATGCAACACGGAGTTGTAGTCCTTATAATAATATATCCTTAAACTGCATATGAACAAGTTCATTGTTTCTACGCCAATGAATGCCTCAAAAATCTTTTTATAAAAATCTAGATGCAGACAGCTATTCGAAATTAAAGAGCAATTAGGATTATATAAACAAAAAGTAAGCTTTATGCTTTTCAAACAAACGACACTATAAAGTACAAGTGTGTAGCGTAGCTCGTGGTTAAATACAAATTGGAAAATTTAATGACACCGTGTATAAATTATTATGTGAAATAATCCGATCTACCATTGCCCTGCCGGAGCCGGCATCCGCGACTCCATAAAGTATGCCTATGAAATGTTACGAGGAAAAATAAATCATCGCAAGGTGCCCGAAACACTTTTATTGAATATTGGGTAAAATGTTTTATAGACAACTTGTTCACCTCTTGTTTTATGGACACTTAAAAACCATTTAATTTTCAATCGTAATATGCGCTTATAAATTAATATCTACACAAACGCAAGCAGGTGAAAGGGCACTAAAATTCCATAAGATTGTCCTCCTGCAACAATGACAATTTATATACTGTGATGTTTACGGAGAATCAAAACATTGAGTTCAATAACTACCCATGATGAAGGTTAAAGTGTAAAAAAAAATCAACAAATTTAACAGTAATATGTATACGTACTTCAATCATCAAGAACATTGTGTTTTGTGTACCTACGCTCTACATTTTATAATAGGCTTACAATAACAAGTGTGTAATTCTTTTTTTAATGGATACGGCTTATGCGGTGTATTTTTAAAATCGCCCGAGATATTTTTTTCCTGAAAGAGCATCAAGAGTAGGCCCAGAAACCACTTTCCAAAAAATTCTACAATGTACCATATGGCTACAAGGGGGCGCTGAAGTTTTTGATGGTTTTCAGCGACTAGCTCCCACAAATGTTAACCAATTTGAATGAAACTTTCGCTAACATGTTTTAAAACAAAATCCCCGGACATATAATTTTTTAGATTTTCAAATTTCAAATTACCCCAAGAGATACGCATATTGAAACTCCGAAAATTACACTTTAAAAAATACCTCACTAGTGCACTTAAAAGGGCAAAAAATTGTCATTAAAACCATGTTTAAAAAGTTCCAATTAACAACATCCCCCCATGAAAAAAAAATTAAAAATTTAAATATTACATAAATTTGGACAAATCAGGCAAATATAAACCACAGTAAGCCTATTAAACGCAATTAGAAAAAAACAACACAAAAAATCATGTTAACATATGTCAAAACACACAAAAAAATGAAAAAATAAGTTTTTCGACTTTTGTCGTTTAGTGGTGCATCTGACACGGTGGAAACTAACACCATCGTGTTCCTCGTGTTAAGATACAGACATATATACTCCTAGATTCAGTCTAGGCCTCTCTGGTCACGAGTAACTGAAGCTCCACTTCTTACCTCCCAGAAAACTGGGAGTGCGATTTTGGTTTTTCGACTTTTGTCGGTCAGTGGTATATCTGACACGGCGGAAACCAACACCATCGTGTTCCTCGTGTTGAGATACAGACATATATACTCTTAGAATCAGTCTAGGACTCTCTGCTCACGAGTTCCTGAAGCTAACCTTTAACCCACGCCAGACACTGATAGTGGGATTTTGGTTTTTCAACTTTTGTCGTTCAGTGGTGCATCTGACACGGCGGAAACCAACACCATCGTGTTTCTCGTGTTGAGATACAGACATATATACTCTTAGAATCAGTCTAGGACTCTCTGGTCACGAGTTCCTGAAGCTAACCTTTAACCCACGCCAGACACTGATAGTGGGATTTTGGTTTTTCGACTTTTGTCGTTCAGTGGTACATTTGACACGGCGGAGACTAACACTATAGTGTTCCTCGTGTTGAGATACAGACATATATACTCTTAGATTCAGTCTAGGACTCTCTGGTCACCAGTAACTGAAGCTCCACTTCTTACCTCCCAGAAGACTGGGAGTGCGATTTTGGTTTTTCGACTTTTGTCGGTCAGTGGTGCATCTGACACGGCGGAAACCAACAAGATCGTGTTTCTCGTGTTGAGATACAGACATGTATACTCTTAGAATCAGTCTAGGACTCTCTGGTCACCACTAACTGAAGCTCCACTTCTTACCTCCCAGAAGACTGAAAGTGCGATTTTGGTTTTTCGACTTTTGTCGGTCAGTGGTGCATCTGACACGGCGGAAACCAACACCATCGTGTTTCTCGTGTTGAGATACAGACATATATACTCTTAGAATCAGTCTAGGACTCTCTGGTCACGAGTTCCTGAAGCTAACCTTTAACCCACGCCAGACACTGATAGTGGGATTTTGGTTTTTCGACTTTTGTCGTTCAGTGGTACATTTGACACGGCGGAAACTAACACTATAGTGTTCCTCGTGTTGAGATACAGACATATATACTCTTAGATTCAGTCTAGGACTCTCTGGTCACCAGTAACTGAAGCTCCACTTCTTACCTCCCAGAAGACTGGGAGTGCGATTTTGGTTTTTCGACTTTTGTCGGTCAGTGGTGCATCTGACACGGCGGAAACCAACACCATCGTGTTTCTCGTGTTGAGATACAGACATATATACTCTTAGAATCAGTCTAGGACTCTCTGGTCACCACTAACTGAAGCTCCACTTCTTACCTCCCAGAAGACTGGGAGTGCGATTTTGGTTTTTCGACTTTTGTCGGTCAGTGGTGCATCTGACACGGCGGAAACCAACACCATCGTGTTTCTCGTGTTGAGATACAGACATATATACTCTTAGAATCAGTCTAGGACTCTCTGGTCACGAGTTCCTGAAGCTAACCTTTAACCCACGCCAGACACTGATAGTGGGATTTTGGTTTTTCGACTTTTGTCGTTCAGTGGTACATTTGACACGGCGGAAGCTAACACTATAGTGTTCCTCGTGTTGAGATACAGACATATATACTCTTAGATTCAGTCTAGGACTCACTGGTCACCAGTAACTGAAGCTCCACTTCTTACCTCCCAGAAGACTGGGAGTGCGATTTTGGTTTTTCGACTTTTGTCGGTCAGTGGTGCATCTGACACGGCGGAAACCAACACCATCGTGTTTCTCGTGTTGAGATACAGACATATATACTCTTAGTATCAGTCTAGGACTCTCTGGTCACCACTAACTGAAGCTCCACTTCTTACCTCCCAGAAGACTGGGAGTGCGATTTTGGTTTTTCGACTTTTGTCGGTCAGTGGTGCATCTGACACGGCGGAAACCAACACCATCGTGTTTCTCGTGTTGAGATACAGACATATATACTCTTAGAATCAGTCTAGGACTCTCTGGTCACGAGTTCCTGAAGCTAACCTTTAACCCACGCCAGACACTGATAGTGGGATTTTGGTTTTTCGACTTTTGTCGTTCAGTGGTACATTTGACACGGCGGAAACTAACACTATAGTGTTCCTCGTGTTGAGATACAGACATATATACTCTTAGATTCAGTCTAGGACTCTCTGGTCACCAGTAACTGAAGCTCCACTTCTTACCTCCCAGAAGACTGGGAGTGCGATTTTGGTTTTTCGACTTTTGTCGGTCAGTGGTGCATCTGACACGGCGGAAACCAACACCATCGTGTTTCTCGTGTTGAGATACAGACATATATACTCTTAGTATCAGTCTAGGACTCTCTGGTCACCACTAACTGAAGCTCCACTTCTTACCTCCCAGAAGACTGGGAGTGCGATTTTGGTTTTTCGACTTTTGTCGGTCAGTGGTGCATCTGACACGGCGGAAACCAACACCATCGTGTTTCTCGTGTTGAGATACAGACATATATACTCTTAGAATCAGTCTAGGACTCTCTGGTCACGAGTTCCTGAAGCTAACCTTTAACCCACGCCAGACACTGATAGTGGGATTTTGGTTTTTCGACTTTTGTCGTTCAGTGGTACATTTGACACGGCGGAAACTAACACTATAGTGTTCCTCGTGTTGAGATACAGACATATATACTCTTAGATTCAGTCTAGGACTCTCTGGTCACGAGTTCCTGAAGCTAACCTTTAACCCACGCCAGACACTGATAGTGGGATTTTGGTTTTTCGACTTTTGTCGTTCAGTGGTACATTTGACACGGCAAAAACTAACACTATAGTGTTCCTCGTGTTGAGATACAGACATATATACTCTTAGATTCAGTCTAGGACTCTCTGGTCACGAGTTCCTGAAGCTAACCTTTAACCCACGCCAGACACTGATAGTGGGATTTTGGTTTTTCAACTTTTGTCGTTCATTGGTGCATCTGACACGGCGGAAACTAACACCATAGTGTTCCTCGTGTTGAGATACAGACATATATACTCTTAGAATCAGTCTAGGACTCTCTGGTCACGAGTTCCTGAAGCTAACCTTTAACCCACGCCAGCCACTGATAGTGGCTTTTTGGTTTTTCAACTTTTGTCGTTCAGTGGTGCATCTGACACGGCGGAAACCAACACCATCGTGTTTCTCGTGTTGAGATACAGACATATATACTCTTAGAATCAGTCTAGGACTCTCTGGTCACGAGTTCCTGAAGCTAACCTTTAACCCACGCCAGACACTGATAGTGGGATTTTGGTTTTTCAACTTTTGTCGTTCATTGGTGCATCTGACACGGCGGAAACTAACACCATAGTGTTCCTCGTGTTGAGATACAGACAAATATACTCTTAGAATCAGTCTAGGATACTCTGGTCACGAGTTCCTGAAGCTAACCTTTAACCCACGCCAGACACTGATAGTGGGATTTTGGTTTTTCAACTTTTGTCGTTCAGTGGTGCATCTGACACGGCGGAAACCAACACCATCGTGTTTCTCGTGTTGAGATACAGACATATATACTCTTAGAATCAGTCTAGGACTCTCTGGTCACGAGTTCCTGAAGCTAACCTTTAACCCACGCCAGACACTGATAGTGGGATTTTGGTTTTTCGACTTTTGTCGTTCAGTGGTACATTTGACACGGCGGAAACTAACACTATAGTGTTCCTCGTGTTGAGATACAGACATATATACTCTTAGATTCAGTCTAGGACTCTCTGGTCACCAGTAACTGAAGCTCCACTTCTTACCTCCCAGAAGACTGGGAGTGCGATTTTGGTTTTTCGACTTTTGTCGGTCAGTGGTGCATCTGACACGGCGGAAACCAACAAGATCGTGTTTCTCGTGTTGAGATACAGACATATATACTCTTAGAATCAGTCTAGGACTCTCTGGTCACGAGTTCCTGAAGCTAACCTTTAACCCACGCCAGACACTGATAGTGGGATTTTGGTTTTTCAACTTTTGTCGTTCATTGGTGCATCTGACACGGCGGAAACTAACACCATAGTGTTCCTCGTGTTGAGATACAGACATATATACTCTTAGAATCAGTCTAGGACTCTCTGGTCACGAGTTCCTGAAGCTAACCTTTAACCCACGCCAGCCACTGATAGTGGCTTTTTGGTTTTTCAACTTTTGTCGTTCAGTGGTGCATCTGACACGGCGGAAACCAACACCATCGTGTTTCTCGTGTTGAGATACAGACATATATACTCTTAGAATCAGTCTAGGACTCTCTGGTCACGAGTTCCTGAAGCTAACCTTTAACCCACGCCAGACACTGATAGTGGGATTTTGGTTTTTCAACTTTTGTCGTTCATTGGTGCATCTGACACGGCGGAAACTAACACCATAGTGTTCCTCGTGTTGAGATACAGACATATATACTCTTAGAATCAGTCTAGGATACTCTGGTCACGAGTTCCTGAAGCTAACCTTTAACCCACGCCAGACACTGATAGTGGGATTTTGGTTTTTCAACTTTTGTCGTTCAGTGGTGCATCTGACACGGCGGAAACCAACACCATCGTGTTTCTCGTGTTGAGATACAGACATATATACTCTTAGAATCAGTCTAGGACTCTCTGGTCACGAGTTCCTGAAGCTAACCTTTAACCCACGCCAGACACTGATAGTGGGATTTTGGTTTTTCAACTTTTGTCGTTCAGTGGTGCATCTGACACGGCGGAAACCAACACCATAGTGTTCCTCGTGTTGAGATACAGACATATATACTCTTAGATTCAGTCTAGGACTCTCTGGTCACCAGTAACTGAAGCTCCACTTCTTACCTCCCAGAAGACTGGGAGTGCAATTTTGGTTTTTCGACTTTTGTCGGTCAGTGGTATATCTGAAACGGCGGAAACCAAAACCATCGTGTTCCTCGTGTTGGGATACAGACATATATACTCTTAGAATCAGTCTAGGACTCTCTGGTCACGAGTAACTGAAGCTAACCTTTAAACCACGCCAGACACTGATAGTACAATTTTGGTTTTTCGACTTTTGTCGGTCAGTGGTATATCTAACACGGTGGAAACCAACACCATCGTGTTCCTCGTGTTGAGATACAGACATATATACTCTTAGAATCAGTTTAGGACTCTCTGGTCACGAGTAACTGAAGCTAACCTTTAACCCACGACAGACACTGATAGTGGGATTTTGGTTTTTCGACTTTTGTCGGTCAGTGGTATATCTGAAACGGCGGAAACCAAAACCATCGTGTTCCTCGTGTTGGGATACAGACATATATACTCTTAGAATCAGTCTAGGACTCTCTGGTCACGAGTAACTGAAGCTAACCTTTAAACCACGCCAGACACTGATAGTACAATTTTGGTTTTTCGACTTTTGTCGGTCAGTGGTATATCTAACACGGTGGAAACCAACAAGATCGTGTTTCTCGTGTTGAGATACAGACATATATACTCTTAGAATCAGTCTAGGACTCTCTGGTCACGAGTTCCTGAAGCTAACCTTTAACCCACGCCAGACACTGATAGTGGGATTTTGGTTTTTCAACTTTTGTCGTTCATTGGTGCATCTGACACGGCGGAAACTAACACCATAGTGTTCCTCGTGTTGAGATACAGACATATATACTCTTAGAATCAGTCTAGGACTCTCTGGTCACGAGTTCCTGAAGCTAACCTTTAACCCACGCCAGCCACTGATAGTGGCTTTTTGGTTTTTCAACTTTTGTCGTTCAGTGGTGCATCTGACACGGCGGAAACCAACACCATCGTGTTTCTCGTGTTGAGATACAGACATATATACTCTTAGAATCAGTCTAGGACTCTCTGGTCACGAGTTCCTGAAGCTAACCTTTAACCCACGCCAGACACTGATAGTGGGATTTTGGTTTTTCAACTTTTGTCGTTCATTGGTGCATCTGACACGGCGGAAACTAACACCATAGTGTTCCTCGTGTTGAGATACAGACATATATACTCTTAGAATCAGTCTAGGATACTCTGGTCACGAGTTCCTGAAGCTAACCTTTAACCCACGCCAGACACTGATAGTGGGATTTTGGTTTTTCAACTTTTGTCGTTCAGTGGTGCATCTGACACGGCGGAAACCAACACCATCGTGTTTCTCGTGTTGAGATACAGACATATATACTCTTAGAATCAGTCTAGGACTCTCTGGTCACGAGTTCCTGAAGCTAACCTTTAACCCACGCCAGACACTGATAGTGGGATTTTGGTTTTTCAACTTTTGTCGTTCAGTGGTGCATCTGACACGGCGGAAACCAACACCATAGTGTTCCTCGTGTTGAGATACAGACATATATACTCTTAGATTCAGTCTAGGACTCTCTGGTCACCAGTAACTGAAGCTCCACTTCTTACCTCCCAGAAGACTGGGAGTGCAATTTTGGTTTTTCGACTTTTGTCGGTCAGTGGTATATCTGAAACGGCGGAAACCAAAACCATCGTGTTCCTCGTGTTGGGATACAGACATATATACTCTTAGAATCAGTCTAGGACTCTCTGGTCACGAGTAACTGAAGCTAACCTTTAAACCACGCCAGACACTGATAGTACAATTTTGGTTTTTCGACTTTTGTCGGTCAGTGGTATATCTAACACGGTGGAAACCAACACCATCGTGTTCCTCGTGTTGAGATACAGACATATATACTCTTAGAATCAGTTTAGGACTCTCTGGTCACGAGTAACTGAAGCTAACCTTTAACCCACGACAGACACTGATAGTGGGATTTTGGTTTTTCGACTTTTGTCGGTCAGTGGTATATCTGAAACGGCGGAAACCAAAACCATCGTGTTCCTCGTGTTAGGATACAGACATATATACTCTTAGAATCAGTCTAGGACTCTCTGGTCACGAGTAACTGAAGCTAACCTTTAAACCACGCCAGACACTGATAGTACAATTTTGGTTTTTCGACTTTTGTCGGTCAGTGGTATATCTAACACGGTGGAAACCAACACCATCGTGTTCCTCGTGTTGAGATACAGACATATATACTCTTAGAATCAGTTTAGGACTCTCTGGTCACGAGTAACTGAAGCTAACCTTTAACCCACGACAGACACTGATAGTGGGATTTTGGTTTTTCGACTTTAGTCGTTAAGTAGTGCATCTGACACGGCGGAAACTAACACCATCGTGTTCCTCGTGTTAAGATACAGACATATATACTCTTAGATTCAGTCTAGGCCTCTCTGGTCACGAGTAACTATATCATAGTCATATCTATAGTGGTATAGTGGTCAGAAGTGGAGCGTCAGTTACTCGTGACCAGAGAGGCCTAGACTGAATCTAAGAGTATATATGTCTGTATCTTAACACGAGGAACACGATGGTGTTAGTTTCCGCCGTGTCAGATGCACTACTTAACGACTAAAGTCGAAAAACCAAAATCCCACTATCAGTGTCTGTCGTGGGTTAAAGGTTAGCTTCAGGAACTCGTGACCAGAGAGTCCTAGACTGATTCTAAGAGTATATATGTCTGTATCTTGACACGAGGAACACGATGGTGTTGGTTTCCGCCGTGTCAGATATACCACTGACCGACAAAAGTCGAAAAACCAAAATCGCACTCCCAGTTTTCTGGGAGGTAAGAAGTGGAGCTTCAGTTACTCGTGACCAGAGAGGCCTAGACTGAATCTAGGAGTACATATGTCTGTATCTTAACACGAGGAACACGATGGTGTTAGTTTCCACCGTGTCAGATGCACCACTAAACGACAAAAGTCGAAAAACTTATTTTTTCATTTTTTTGTGTGTTTTGACATATGTTAACATGATTTTTTGTGTTGTTTTTTTCTAATTGCGTTTAATAGGCTTACTGTGGTTTATATTTGCCTGATTTGTCCAAATTTATGTAATATTTAAATTTTTAATTTTTTTTTCATGGGGGGATGTTGTTAATTGGAACTTTTTAAACATGGTTTTAATGACAATTTTTTGCCCTTTCAAGTGCACTAGTGAGGTATTTTTTAAAGTGTAATTTTCGGAGTTTCAATATGCGTATCTCTTGGGGTAATTTGAAATTTGAAAATCTAAAAAATTATATGTCCGGGGATTTTGTTTTAAAACATGTTAGCGAAAGTTTCATTCAAATTGGTTAACATTTGTGGGAGCTAGTCGCTGAAAACCATCAAAAACTTCAGCGCCCCCTTGTAGCCATATGGTACATTGTAGAATTTTTTGGAAAGTGGTTTCTGGGCCTACTCTTGATGCTCTTTCAGGAAAAAAATATCTCGGGCGATTTTAAAAATACACCGCATAAGCCGTATCCATTAAAAAAAGAATTACACAAGTGTGTATACATAGTTTACGTCGGTTGCATAATTTCTTTAGAAGGCAACATAATAAACTGATTTCTGAACGAATTCTTACTACTGATTTATGCGCAGCGAATTTCATTCAGACGTTATCTAATATAGTACAGCAGTAGCCCGGACGCTCCGTTACACTTTATTTATAAATTAGCTTGGTACACACACGCGAATACTTAAGCATCTATTATGATCATTACAAAACGCAGGTGTACATCATTTGAGGCCAATCGCACGCAGAGTACGAGCGACACAAGTAAAATTTATGGAGATTGTTAATCCTGTGCGATGAAATATTTAAAGTAATGTGCCTCACTTTTTTCGCAAATGATATTTTAATAATAATAATATTGCTGATAATAATAATAACTGCGAGCTTAATTTGTTGTTTGGTAATAGGGTCGTGCTTTGTTGCGTTTATCGCTAAACTGCATACGTCAGCCATTATGTATTCTCTGTATTCTTTAAATGATTTGATTTGGTAGACTTTTACTGCCCTTTTATTGGCATGTAAAGAACAATTGAGGCATATATTAATTCGTGAAAGAACGATGTCATCATTTTCTATCTGACCATCAGTAAAATATTATGTCAAAAACAATAATTTGATTTATAAACTGTTGAGCAAGTATTTTTATAGTTGACAGTTTCACAGTTTGATGGGTCATTTTTACCGTATGTACTCTTTCCCTTTTTTTTACTACCATCAAGTTATATCCATCTGTCATCCATATTTTGCACAGGTATTGCATTGCACATCTGTTTTACCTTGTCTGTCTTCTCTATAATAACCTGAAAATTATTATGGATTTTTCATGTAAAAAGTTCGGTTTGTCGCGCTTATGAGGAGTGTGGAATGCGAGCAAGAGACAGTCACAAAAAGAGGAATGCATTCAATCATTTCATTTTTCCTCTTTGGAGTGGACACTTGTAGTTAAAGAAGAATTACGAGCTAGTTAGTTACCCCATTAAATAAATCGCCAATAATTCAAGCTTCACTGAGCTCATTGCCAGTGCTCTACAGGCTTACTTCTATTCTCCTTTTGTACTTTTAAAGACTCTTTTATACAATTTTCTTTTCATTTTTAATACGCTGAGAATTGCAAGTTGCTATAATATGTGTCGTTGTTAAACACGAATCGGTATATAAGATTTGGGATTAGAAGAGCAGTTAGTTGTGGAGGAATCACAAACATAAATAGCTGAAAAAAGAGTTATGCATTAGCGTCTTAACAAGCCAAGACGGGCTAAACCAATAATACGACTGAAAACGGGGGTGAATCTTACACAATGAAGTGGTTTATTTAGCTAGTTAGACGTGGAGTGAGAAAACAGGTATGGATATTGAAAGGAACCACCATATAATTTGATTGATTGGATATTGCCACACTACTCCTCTCTGCAAGAGAGTTGAACCGACCCTCGTTTGGCGTTTGAAACGAAAAATGCCGAAAATCGATTTGGTTGAAATAGACAATCTGCACGGCATCAATTGTAAGAAAGTCATAACAATTATCTAATGTAAAGAAATGTTCATCTAGCCTTGTGGTTACCGTAAGAATTTGGAACGCTGATGGCGGTGCTAAACACTAAAATAATCATTTTTATGTGCACCAATAAAATTATATAAAAATGTACAAAATTCATGATGGATGCATATGATGCATAATTACAGAAAAGGAATGTTACCAAAGAAAGGAGAGAGAAAAAAAATCGTCAGTGTCATTTCAATAAATGACAACGACAATTGTGAAGAGTAGCCAGTTAATTTTTTTTATTTGCCAACCTTACATTGAAGAGAGCTAATGAACTCAAAATGAGAAATATTGACACTTGATAACAAACGTAATATCTATTCTACGCACATCTACTACCAATAATGTATATCTGATAAATCATTAATTTTTCAGTGTTTGTTTCGCACTAGACTGATTTAAGCAATGAGATTATAAAAAAATATTTTCGTTTTGTTGTCCTAACCGTCTGCATACAAACGGGAATCTGTTAAAAAATTGTGTTTATTTTTCTTCGACCAGAAGAATTTTAATAGCAATGGCATACCAATAATAATAGGTATCCTTGTGTCGTTTGTGCAATAACTCTTCTAGCAACAGCTTAACTCTTTACCTTAACGCATTTAATCTGGAATGGAAGGAATGTTTCAATTCGTTTATTGTTATTACACTTTATTATAAGTTTGGTCGTAGCGACCAACCTCCAACAAACCATGCAACTCGTTACCTGAACTTTCCACAAACTCAAGATGATCTAGATTATCAGTGTGTCAACAATCAGTAATAAAGTATCTACGTTGCTCCTTCCAATCGTTGTCATCACCCTGTACAAAAAGTGTGGTAAAACGACATATTATGAAACTATTAGCAATCTGTCAATGTACAAATGATTAAGGGTCGGCACTCTAAAAGAATAAAAATTGGGTTCATGATAATGATATTCGAAGATGATGATGAATGCACAGTAGACAACTTATATGGTCTTATATGCGCATATGTACTGTTTATGGCTTGTATTCACCAACTACTACTGCAACACTGCAGCTGCATCACTACTCTACAAACGTGTAATCCCCGACATCGACAAAATGTTCAACTGTGAAAATTTGCTGTGAGCTACATTTTTAGCTGATTCTGTCTGATTGCTACATCAACAGGGAATAATATTGGGTATATTCATTTTTTAGGGAACAGGTGAACCATTTACTTGTCTTTTAAGTACTTGTGTAGATAGGTACAATATAAATTCATACAAAGTTAAAGACATGATATGATATTACTATATTTACTATTACGACTGTTACACAGGTTTGCAGAAGATGGCTAATGGGGAGAACTAAAATATTATTAAATGCTAGCATTCCATTTTGATCTACTGATAATGTTATACACACGTATATAGGCTTGGTAACTCCAACAACCAGACTCTAAGGTTTTGCAAGTTTGACTACATGATCTTGTATGCTTACGTACCCTACGTGCACATCCGACGAAAAAGACGTTGTCGACGATAATTTCAATGATAAGGTTGTTTGATGATGGTGATGATGATTATTATCAGTAACGCCATTCTCATCTCCATAATTCCACAATCCACATTTTGTTTTTCTAGAGGTACGCTAACAACAGTTTAAGTGAATCACTAAGCAAACACTTGTTAGCAAGATGTAAACAGTAGCGTATAATTTTCTCTTTCTCCCTCAGTAGATTCTGCTCTCATTGCATTACAATGTCGTTCAATAAGCAATTATTATATTTACACACATTGCATAATATCTTCATTTTTTACTCGGTCTCGCTGCTCGATGAATGCTACTGATTGTAAGACGAGCAAAGCAAACCAATAATAGTAGTTAGGTACGCACAAGCAACAACTTTTACTAGTTCTCCCAGGAAAAAAGCGAAAAGGGGCAGATTACACGAAAATTACAGAGAAATATTTTAATATTCAGTTCAGTGCCGAGGCGGAGAGTCTGGTGTTGATGAAGATGGTGAAAACTATAGGGCCAACTTTTTTGGAATACAGAAACATGTACACACATAAGAAAACCAGATCAACACTTCACCATGTCTTGTTGCCCCAACTTGGCAAAATTACAAGCAAAACAAAACAAGATAGCATTTCGTCCAGCCAGATTAATAAAACTCAATTCTGTAGATATAAATCCGAAAAACAATGCCTTTTAAATGCATTTGTTGTACGCGTATAAAATTTATTGCAGAAAGGAAAAATTGGTAACTCGTTAAAAATCATTCGCCTTTCTACAACTGCCACTGTGACTGAGCTTCAAATGAATGTTTTATTATTCAGGAGACAACCTGCTATTTTTTCGCTCAACGGCTCGACTCATTACTTCTTCTTATTTAAAATGTATTTTTTTATCTGACCCTCTCGTATCAGTCAGTTTATAAAGCAAGGGTCGAGAAAACTTTTCAAAATATGTTTATATATTCATCTATCCGTTTACATTATTTATACAACAAGGCAATGAATACTGCTTTTCGGTCCAGGGAAGTCCATTGACGCTTGTAAATATTGAGCTACTGTTGAAAGATCACTTATAGATAACATTATTACGTAGCTGAGCATAGTGAAGCTAGTATTGAGATTGTCATATTTGTCTGTCCGTGTGTGTGTGAGCACGATAGAGGTCAGACGGTTTGTCAGAATGACACCAAACTTGGTACAGTGATTTATGGAGTCATCAGGAGGAACCCTATTGATTTTGAACCTGATCGGTCATCCCCCTGTGGTAATAGGGGGAGGTAACCCTCCTGACCATATGCTTTGTCAGAATCGCACCAAATTTGGTATCTTGATTCTTTGGGCCATTGTAAGAGGTCCTGTTGACTTTGAGCCAGATTGGTCGTCCCCCTGGGGTAGTAGGGGGTGATTACCCCCCTGACCATGGAATTAGTCAGAATCACACCAAATTTGGTACAATGATTCATTGGGTCATGAGAAATAGCCCTATTGATTTTGAGCAGGATTTGTCACCCCCTGGGGTAGTAGGGGGAGGTAACCCCCCGGACCATAAAACTTGGCCGTTTGAATCGCACCAAATTTGGTACATTGATTCATTGGGTCATGAGAAATAATCCTATGACTTTTAACCTGATTTCTCATCCCCCTGGGGTAGTATGGTGAATGGAGTCAGAGAATCAGACAGACAGACATCCACTTGGCTCAGCTACGTATTTCAAATGATCGTTAAATCGGTTTATTAATAAGCGAATCTACACGCATTAAATAAGCTACTAAATTCTACTTCAGTCTACATTTTTCAATGAGTAATGAAATAGAGGAGCAAGTCCCTCGGTTTATTTTGCAAGACAAACTAAGCAAGTTTTTTTGGCATCTTCTAAGGTAAACTCCTACACTAACATATACATTTCTTGAATTAATAATTGTAAACTGGAATGTAGTTTCAATTTAAATCATATCATGCGATTTTTCTGTGGGTATATCTTTGAAAAAGATCAAAGTAACTGCAATAAGATGCAGCTTAAGTTTCCTTCTGTTTTATTTTGTTTTCCCGACAAAAATATAAATGTACTAATAATGTGAGCATGTTACAACAACAATGAAAGCACGGATGACTCGATTCACTAAAAACCTTTCGTCGCATAATATAACTCTTTAAGTTGTTGATTGATGTTCTGGTTTTATTAAAATTTTCAATTTACTGCTGTTTTTGAGCATCCTTCTATAAGTCCTTGCAACGAGCACGTTATTGCAGAAATCAAAATATTTTTTTTCGATTAAATATCTCCGTGTAGTCGGCATGGTTATTAGTATCGGTGTAAAACTGTCTACACGCATTTTTGATTCTTGATGTGGAAAGCTGATTTTTGCGTGGGAAGTGTTCTGTTGGCTGGTAAAAGGGAGGATATAGCGAGCAACAACACGGCAGTAAATTTATCTTGTCGGTTTCTTTTGCCACCTGAAAGCTAATACTCTGGTCTGCTGGTCAATCATCGTTTCTGGTGTTCTAGCATGCATTCTCCGTTGTTTCATTCAACTGCAGACAAGCATCGGTGTCTCATCAGCATAATGAATTGAGAGCAAGTGGACCAAAGAAAGTGCGGAGATGAATAAAAGCGGCGTTCCTCGTTTTATGAATGTAAATGTCAATTAGTGAGAGAGTAATGATTCGAAATTTTATAACTGATTGAACGGTAAAGTTATCAAACAATCAGTCGGGGTCATCGTAAGAACTTTTGTTGAAAACAGCACAAATGGGCATTACAGCTACGCCAACAACACAAGAAGCAGATTATTACAAGTTTTTAATCCGCTCTTAGATATTTTATCGACTTGAATTGTGGAAGAAAGACATTTGAGCACGCAAACATGTGGTGTATAATAAAAAGTGAAGTATAAAAAATGCGAGTTATTATATCATTCTCTTAAAGAGTCTGTTATGACTTTAATGACATGCATGCGTGATCCCACCACGGCAGCAATAAATAATGTTGCAAATATGCGTATAATAATGTAGACTTACACGTTTTCGTAAAGTAAGCGTATATAACCCGGTAATATAGTATTAATATTTGATTCAGTACAAAATAATAAGTCGTCGGCTCCGACGCTCTGTAGTTGTTCACCAAATATTGGTACTGTATCCCTTTGACACGACACGACATCAGGACGGGAAGCAAAAAAAGAAGAGAACGAATAAAACGGAGGGTGGCCCGGGCCTCTTCTGACCCTTAAAGTTTTGTTATGACGATTCATTCCTATAATAATGACATAAAGCTATTTCAAATTGGAGGAGAGCAGCATTGTGCAAACTGTTGAATGGAATTTGGCAGCATGACACAACATCTAAGGATTTGAAGATAAACTCCCAACGAAGCATCGAACGTTGTTTTCATTTTATCGATTTTAATAATGCGCTACAAAGCATTTTGCATGGAAATCATATTATCTACCTACTTGATAGTAGTAAAAAGTGAAATACGGTCTGCGGTTTTCTTCAGACTATTCCGTCACGCGGAAATATATCTATGGAAAGAAGAGACAGAAGTAGGCCGATAAATAGTTGGGGATGTCTCGGAAGAATGATTTACGTGGCTGAACTGGATCAAAGTAGAAAGTTAATGTGAATGTGTATATTCTGTTAAATAATTTTTGTCTAGAGAGATGAATCAACAATGAAACCTGCGCACATAACGTGCATAACATTATGCATGCATGCTTGTTGTGATTATGATCGTCTGCGCAATGTGTGACTTCAGTTTGTCTTATATATAACCTTATTAAAGGGTATGTACAAACCGCAACAATGCAACGGCAATCTAAAATATTAAAATAAACACTGAGGAAGCCAACTTATATGCCACCAACGAAATGTAACAGTAAAGAGACTTTGTTACAGATTTGTGCGATTTACTACTACCAACTGCTACTACTGTGCCATTAATAAAGCAATACATGCAGACATGAGATCATTTTGTTTCTGTAGATCAACCGGTAATAAATGACCCAACAATAAATACTTGACGACGTACTTATAAAAATGCTAAATGAGTACTCTGGGATGAGTAGGCTTTTACTACGCACCTTATCGTAAATAAAAAAATGCATGCAAGGTTTGCCCTGTGTCTTTGGGTACAATTGCTTGTTTGTGGTGCAATTATTTAGGTACTTGTTCGCCATGTAAGAATAGACGGGTCTCTTCAAAACTCAGCGCTATGCCTTTTTCTTTGCAGTAGTAAAGAAAAGAAACAACTTTGCAAACAAAGTCGCCTTCATTAACACGATCGTTTATGGGTTTATTATACTCTGGCGTATTGTGTGTGTCCACTTGGGATCTTCCTTTGACGCTGACCGACCACAATATCTCAAGTAATGTGCTGAGATAACATGTTATTTAATGAAAGCGAGCCACTAAATGTTGTTAACAGCAAAATTTATTAATTGATCGTTTAGAGCTAATAATTATTCTCTTGTTGCGAATTTGTCGCGTAAGGTATTTTCATCATGTGTCTATATGTACTATAATTTGATACGCTTATAAACTATAAGGTTGTGCATTTACACCAATAGAAGAAAAGAAAAGGTAGTGCAAATGAGGCATCATCAACACAAGTGATAAATAACTGGTCATTAAAAGTGATTGTTTTCAGGAGCGTTTTCGATTTCTGTTTGCACTTTAGGGATACATTTATCATGCCAGCACACGGTCTGTTTTGTGGGGAGGTATAAAGTAATTACTAATTACATCAGTTTCACTAACTCATATGCCTCGTGATTATGTATCTTTTTTCGACACAAATTGCAAATGACATCTTTATGGCCTATTTGGTTATGTTATTTAATTGTTCAAGGTGAAATTATAAACCTATTGTTAAGTATTTCCTTCATTAAGTACATTTTCTGCATGTAGTGTAGTGCAAGTAGATTTGTGTTTCAACTGTCAATAAATTCAATACAGTTTTAAGTTTTGTTTTTATGCCTAGTTTTTTGTAACATGATAAGTCTGATATACAATTTTCGGCAGAAAGTTAACGCGGAAACGTTTTGTACGACATAAGCTTCTACAAATAGTTTCAGATCATAAATTATGCAAGCAACAATATATTGTATTAATTACATAGGGAAATTTTTGAGATTATAAATATATACATAGTCCATACACGCAAAGTCCGTAATAGTCATAGTTGCAAATACTATAAAAGCATAATATTATTATCTCTTTTCTTTTAATTGTAATTAAAACGCTATCATGAACCGATAGACCAGCAAAAAAGGTATAGTAGATAGGACAAGCTTAATCCATTTTTCACCTAACAAAGTGGTCATGAAACCAAGACTCAAAAAGACCGATTCAACTCGGACTTGCTGATGGTCAATTGAAAAAATTCAATCGCCTTTTAATAAAGCCGAAACGCTCAATCAATACCAGATGATGCGTCCATATAAATATGAATAAATCCATCCATCTATTTAAAAAAAATAAACGCTCCGCTCGGCGGTTTTAACAGAGAGAAATGATAGCTCTATATAAAGAGTTCAATCGTCGATATAATTGCAAATTAGAGTATTATGCGTACTTTGTGGCACAAAAGCCGAGCTGTTATCTTTCCGATCACGGAAAACGTTTCAAAGTTATGATTATAAAAGATGATCATGATCATGCTTATAATATCACATTAAAAGATTAAGATAATTCTAACCTAACCTTGCCATTTAATGGCCTGTTGTTTGTTAGAAGTCTACAAACTATTTTTGCTCATCCAGTCGAGCTTTCCTACACTTTTCATTGTGTCCGTGCTGGCATGCGTGATTTCTGATCTATCGGGAAGGACGCCATAGTGGTTCTTGTAAGCTATCAATTTTTTCCCCTGTCCTATAAGAAAAATAGTTCTATCATTATCACCCTAACCCCAGGTAAATTCGTATTTGTGGTGATGTGGTCATTTATATAATATCCAAGCATGCTATTAAATATTATTGCTGTTATTATTATCGATGGAATAGACAAAAATGCATTTAAACTATTTAAAGCACTGCAAGAAGCACAGTTTCTTTGGTATGTGCACCTAATTGGCACTAAAATAGACAAGTTTGGCATAATGTAAAATAATGTGTTATATTACGATCTTCTCTATTCATTCATTTTAGGTTTGTTAGTACAGTTTTGTACAGTAATTGGACAGTGTAATAATAATAATCATGTTATTCGCATATTGCTATTATTAATACATAATTATTAAAGCGGAGCAAAAATTCCCAAAAATACGACAACAACTCGGCGAGGAAGACGGTTTCAAGATCAGAAGAACAATAGCAAAAGGAGTTTTGCTCAAATTTTGAATGAATTCACATATGTGAGTATGTATGCATAGATTAATTACAGTAGATCATAGTTTTCGTGCTGAGCTGTGAAGGTTAAACTCGTTGCACCCTTTTTATTCACACTTAAAATTCCTGACCATCGCGGTCCCAATAATAATAATAATAATAATGATTAGCCATTCTTAATATGCAAACGTCACGGCTACGGAACGTATAAAAATCCTTGTAACCACACCTGCCCCACACTATTATTGCATCTCAAGTAACATCAACAACAGTAATAATGCGAGCGCCCCAGTGTGGCATGTTTCTTTTAGTAAAGAGCGTTTATAGTTTTTAAGGAAGATCTCGGTATAATATGAGCGTGTAAACATGATATAAACATGATACTATAACATAGCAATGTTGAAATCGAAAGTCTTCCTTTCCTACTTTTTTTTCGCGACATTCACAACCAAAATGCAAAACACCAAATCATGTAAATATGTAGCGAATAATTGTTCATGTAGCAGGGATTGTTACATTTATCGAAGTTTCATCGATATTCTAAGGATAAGGATAGGACAATGACTAATAATACGATGTTCTCTGGTAGTTTTTTTTACCAAACAATTAGATGAATAACAGCGAAGGCCTCAAATGTCTATCTTGTTTTATTTTATGCTAAACATGTTCAATATTCAACCTTTGTAAATACACTTTTTGTCAGCTTATCTGAGAATAGGTGAACCTGCCGTTTTTAGGCTAGTACAGATGAGTGAAAATCCGCACTTATGCATCTATCGCAAATATTGAAGAGCACAAGTACTAAGTACAAGTAAAAAGCAGAGCAAGCAATCAACAGGCAAAATCGCAAGTAATGACAGTGACTTTTGACGATGACAGAATAAATGCTGTTACATCACAAATACAAGCACGGCGGCCTTTCTTAAAAAGTAAATACAGACCACACTACTGCCCAAATTAATAATGCGAGCATGAACTTGACTACCAAAAAGCATGAAAAAATGTGAACACAGGAGGAACACGCATTAGATTAGACATTGAAAAAACTGCACAAATTCACTTGATATGAATTTACCATTCTAATTAGGCCGCATAGGAATAAATGCGCATATCAAACTTAATCTCGTCAGCAGGAGCAATGCGTGGAGGCTATAAGAGAGGGTTAATTGACAATTTGTGGTAAATTAGAGAGAAGTTTTTAAGAGCAATAATTTACAATTATGTGGAAACCTTTTCTTCATTTTCCGTACAGCCCAAAGAATTTACCTCTCCCCTCCCATTACTATCATCCTTCGTCTTGAGTTGCGTTTGTTTTGTCATTGCCTAAAATGTTTTTTATTTCATTAAAGTACGGTAATGCTCATTATTACGCACTTCTGGTGTCATATCAGATTAGGTTGCATGTGACATTGAATCCAGACAGCGTTTTGCAGTTAAATATTCTAACAAGTTTAAGGAAAAACTTAAAAAATATCACGGACTTTTGTCGGCTAGTAGAGCACTTAGAATGTGACCCATTAGAATGTGACCCATTAACAATTCTGGCAAAACTTTATCTCAGCAAACTCTTATTAGTCCATCGTTTTAGTACTATTTCTCTCAATTAAACTATTCCATCCATTTTCTGTCCTTAAGTAAGTGTTAATGAAAGTTGGAATCACCTTGACAAAACTGTGTGGCCTAATCATCACAATGATCAAGTTGCATCACCGCAGTGTATATGAGACATAAAATTGGAATTGCCACCCCACCATTTACTTTTCTAATTTTCCAAGACCTTTAATACTCAAGTGTGATAATATAAGTGGATTACTTATGACGTGAAAAGCTTTTAAGAAGTAACTCTCAATGCTATTCCTATTGGATAGCTGCTATTATTACGTAGCTGAGCATAGTGAAGCTAGTATTGAGATTGTCATGTTTGTCTGTCCGTGTGTCTGTGTGTGTGTCAGCACGATACAGGCTAGACGGTTTGTCAGAATCTCGCCAAACTTGGTACAGTGGTTCATTAGATCATCAGGAGGAACCCTATTGATTTTGAACCTGATCGGTCATCCCCCTGGGGTAGTAGGGGGAGGTAACCCTCCTGACCATATGCTTTGTCAGAATGGCACCAAATTTGGTATCTTGATTCTTTGGGCCACCGTAAGGAACCCTGTTGACTTTGAGCCAGATTGGTCGTCCCCCTGGGGTAGTAGGGGGTGGTAACCCCCCTGACCATAAAATTAGTCAGAATCACACCAAATTTGGTACAGTGATTCATTGGGTCATGAGAAATAGCCCTATTGATTTTGAGCCTGATTTGTCACCCCCTGGGGTAGTAGGGGGAGGTAACCCCTCGGACCATAAAACTTGGTCAGAATCGCACCAAATTTGGTACATTGATTCATTGGGTCATGAGTAATAATCCTATGACTTTTAACCTAATTTCTCATTCCCCTGGGGTGGTATGGTGAATGGAGTCAGAGAATCAGACAGACAGACATCCATTTGGCTCAGCTACGTATTTCAAATGATCGTTAAATCGGTTTATTAATTTTGATTCAGAGTTTTACCATGGGATCAAGCTGGTTGTACTAAAGAACTTGTAAAACACGTATGTAATGAGATGACCATCATTTATGATGCTGCCGCTGTTGCATCTTTTTTTTTACTAATAATATGGAGCAAAAGCAAAACAGCGTGCTGCTATTATTATCATAATGAAATTTTTAGCTGGTTCCTACTTCCTTAGTGAAGCAAAAAGACGAGTTTCATTGTAATCGGGATTCATAATAGGTGGCTTGATCTTAGAAGATATGAGCTGACCTTGTCATCACTGCGTGCCATTGTTGCAAAGTACAGAATAAGAGCATGCGTCGCATTTTTCACCACTCGTAAGAGTCGTAACAGTGTCACACACAGGGATTTCGTTTAGAGTTGGATGTTATGGTGGATTTGATTTTTCGGCATTGTGGATGGCAAAATAAATTAATACTACTACTACTAAGGGATGGTGATAAAACTGAAACCAATGGAAAAAGATCATAATACAAGTATAAATTGAAAAACATCGTAGGAGGTGTCTTTTACTACATACCACCCACTCGTGAGACAAGCACAATTGAAATTAAATCTGAATGAGATAAAAAACTACTAAGGTATTAAAATATATCCTAGAAGGAATGTTGTCTTCAAATTACAAAGTTACCAATCAAAAAGGAGAGGGAGCATCCATGTATTCAATGATGCACGTTTCACTTCGATGAGCGTTTCATGACAATGTGCAAAATTATGTATTTTCAATTTTATGGTGAAATTGACATTTAGGAACCCTGACTTTGGCCTATCTTAATGTTTTACTCATAAGCCTTTCCATTTCATGTATATAGTGTCACCGATAATCACTTTTATAGCTTATGGCATGGTAGGTTTTCTAATAGGTATCTACTTTAAATTTTATTAAAAGAAAGTGAACTTTTTCCTGGGTAGATAAGCCTCAGTTTATTATAATAAGTTTCCAAATATAGCTAACTGCTCGGTAAAGCAAATGATATTTCCCGTTAACATAGGTATTCATTTTTTCGCATCAAGGCAGTCAGCAAAATTGATAGCTCAAAATATTGTGCAGGCATGTAATTTCTCGTCCCTAGAAAATCTGCATTTTTTTCCTTATTTTTTGTTGTTTTATCCAACCCCGAAAAAAAAGAATATTCATTTATCCCAAAATGATTTTCCAGGGATAAAGTACTATTTTCATTTCGGGATGAATAATTATTCCGAAAAGTCAGCATACTCTTATGGATATGCATATACCGATAGTCTTAATGTTTTCACTCTGCACTCAAAGCCATTGGTATATTTAGCTAGGTAATTTGCATTCGGGCGTCTGTTGGACACGCAACTGAAGGCAACCACATGAATACAAGGTGATCTATCAATGACAGTAGGATTATTGAATTTTCTGCCGAATGAATAAATGCTCGATGGAAAATGGTCATAATTTCTGAAGATTTTTTTTCTATACTAGAAAAAAAACGAAACTTATACATATATTCAAAACAGTGACGTAGTTGAATTTACTACACAAAAAAAAGTATTGCACTGGCAGGTTGTACAATAAAAAGAATTCTAATGGATTTGTGACCTTTCTTTCAAATGGCTTAACAGGAAACATCGCAAATCTGCCCTTAGATTAACTGCCGGGCAAAAAAGGACTTTGAACACAATTTTATTAATTTGCAATTTTAGTGTTTTTAGCGAAACGTGATACACAGATATTTCAAAATCTTCCTATATCCCTTCCCGCAATATTTCAGGTCAATTAGGAAAAGTTATAGACATGTGATGTAAAAGGTCGGGTAAATAATTATCTGGAAGTTTAGATGCAAGAGAGGACTAAGTCGTCTAAAGAAATGTACAAAGACAAAACATAAGTAAAATAGTAAGGTGAATGGTTGCTTGATTTACGTTGAATGACGGAATTTTAAGAAATTATTTTTAGGAGTCGGAATAATCGTTTATCACTCAGAAAATCATCTTGGGATAAATGAATATTCTTTTTTTCCGACTTTGGATAAAAGAATGATTTTCTGGTGGATAAAAGTTGGTTTTATGACGCCTTACAAAAATTTTGCCTATTGTGCACTATTCATGTCATTATGTATTTTTAAGTTTCCAGTCCATAGACTAGATAGCCTTTTAGGACAATGTAATGTGATCAATGGTATGTATGTCCACTAATAAAATCAGCCACGTAGCCAATAATCATAACATAAATGTTCGATTGCATTATACATTTAGCAGAAAAAAGGTATCGTTCTAGAAGCAACACCTAAATTTCAAGCTGAAAACTATTATTTTTATGTAGACATATGCATAAGGATTCGATCAATTCCGGTAATCTTTTAAAAGAATTGAAAACATGTTTCAAAGACGACTCCTGAAAAACAAAACCACTTTTTGCATTCCATTTTTTTGTAAATATTAACCATTGTCATTTACAATCAAGTAGACAGATTAGCAATAAAAGTTTGTGGAAACCTATAATAAAGTAGCATTAAAATTATTGGAACACTTATGAGCCACCGCTTCTCAGATAAAGATCAAATTGTACATCCATCTTACATGTTCGAGCAATATTACATAAACGATAATTATTTATGATATATATTAAGCATTAACTGTGCAGCCGCACAATAACCAGACAACCTTAACGTGCTTGCACATTTATTATCATTTCCCAAATTGACAGGCAGGTGTTCACTAATCATTTCAAACACGAAAGGGACTTTTAAAAAAATAATCAAGACGGATATTGTAAAAAGCAGATGCAAGAGAATCACGTAGTAATTTGTGGTGTTGGGAGAAACACTACGGAGACTTTTTAGTTGCATAAAAAGAGAATAAAATGGACACACGAGTTTGGCTTGAGGCAAGCTTCACGTATTCCAGCTGCAAAAGGCTATCCCGTCAACCATTCAATAAAAAACAAACTGCTATCATCTTTTGTTTATCTGTATCATCTGAAGTATCTCTCTAGTGATTGAAGGCTTAAAAGACTAGGAAATATAGAGAAATGCGCTTGAAGCATTTAACAAAAACTTGCAAGTGCGTATGACATCTCTTGTATTCAAGTCATTGAATGACTTGAATAGAAGTTTTACTCTTTGCAAGTTGTTATAATTTTATAGTTGCCGTTAACTGATCTGATGAGAATGTCGAGCAATACATATTTCCATTTTTTAGTTCACTGCCATATAGGTAAGGAAACTGGTAGGTATTTGCTGACCTGGAGCTATTTATATGCACACAGGCAAAATGCGTGCAATCGAGATTCAGTAAATAAGAGATTCAATCCTAAAAACAGAACTGAATAAAACTTTAGTAAAGTTGTAAAAGTACGCCCAGCGACAAATTATTGGCGCCAATTTTGGTGAAAAATGAATTCCCCACCCTTCAATTGGTCTAGATACCGAATTTGAGCTCAATCCAAGCAAAAATGTGAAAAACTACCCCTGGGGGATGAGCCCTGCCCCCAGAGGTAATTGGTTGATTTGGCTGAATTCCCCACCCTTCAATTGGTCTACATACCGAATTTGAGCTAAATCCGAACAAAACTATGAAAAACTACCCCTGGGGGATGAGCCCTACCCCCAGAGGTAATTGGTTGATTTGGCTGAATTCCCCACCCTTCAATTGGTCTACATACCGAATTTGAGCTAAATCCGAACAAAACTATGAAAAACTACCCCTGGGGGATGAGCCCTACCACCCCCCAGAGGTAATTGGTTGATTTGGCTTAATTCCCCACCCTTCAATTGGTCTACGTACCAAATATCAGCTCCATCCGTCCAAAAATGAAAAAAGTAGTACTGCTACTATATCAGCTGTTCTGGACGGACGGGACAGGAGGGGAGAGGACGGACGGACACTCAAACAATATCATATACACTGGGCGTAAATAAAAAGAGTAGCAGGCAAGAGAAAGAGAGTGAGACAGAGAAGAGACGTCGTCAATCATATTCTTTACAAATGGCAGTAAAATGCGTTCAACTGCCTATTTATTATCGAGGCTACCATGACGTCTTTGTTTGTGGCTAGCAACTGCATTTTTAATGCAAGACAATAACGCTTGAAAATGACTACTCATACTATACACATACTTCTTTAAATGAGCAGAGATTTATTTAAAATGCAAGGAAAAGGATCAGTCCAACTGCACGTATTACCTTTGTAAGATTCATTTTGGCTACCTTGTAAACGATATGTAACAAACCAATCGATACACTTGATGTGATGGTTTGTTAAAAGTTTGCTGAAAGAAAAATATCAATCCTTCATCTGTGGTCATGACTCAATTGTCACGGTTCCAACAAAAGTAACTACTCTGTTTTATGATTATGATTTGCATCTTTTCAAAACTAGGAAGAAACAAGCTTGGCTTGTTAAGCTTTAACACATTTGTTTGGTTACTAAATGTTGCGTTTCATGAGTTTAAAGACTTAATTAGGAGTTGGGAAATAGTGAATCATTCCAATTCCGAGTAAGTAGGCAGCTTATTCCCTTAACTAGCTGCGTAGTAGTCTAAAGTACATCTGATGACTTATTTGTTGTCAAATCAGAAAAATAACGAGTTGCGTATAAACGCTGTTCATTTTGAAAAGTGCAAGCTTGCCAACAACCGAAAATATACTATTTACCTAACGTTTCAGTTTATGTCTCATTAAGTCAAAGAATACGAACTACACGTCTACTCTCACAAAAATAACACAAGCTTTGTAGGATGAATAATGCATTGTTGATATTTTTCTTTTAGTGAGATCTTACTACAAAAATTTTGCTCATCATGGCACAAACTGATAAAATTACAATGAGTAATAAGTAGGTTTGTATTGCAAGCTCATTTAAAATTACTTTATTTTTAATTTAAAGATCCTCATTGTAAATATAATAATTTAAAAAGACAATGGACAAATAATTGAACCCAGAAAGCGCCATGAAATGAATCTAAAAAGAAAAACAAAATTGGCGAATGAACAATTAAATTAGGGTGAACCTTTTCTGCCCTTGTTCATTTCTGATCAGACAATTTGTATGAATTGGTTCAAGCAAACTGATGATAATTAGAAACTGGGCAACCTCTTGTTGAAGCTCAATTAAGTTTATAACTTTTGATTCAACACTGCATCAATACCTCCCAAATCGATATTCACTGTCGGACTTTTTACCTGCATGGTTGATGATGGTTTGATTACTATTACAAGAACTACTACTATTTACCGCTACCACTACTAGTGTACACATATCATTATTATAGCAAGATGCAAGCACAACTAATTTACAAGTTGTTAATTACTTTATTGTGCGTCTTCAACAAAAAAGGAAAAGGAGCCCTTTTGTTAATTCACTGTATGTGTAGCCGCGTGTAAGCCCGCATTGGTTTCAGTTCTTATCATTGTCATCGTCATCATCTCACTGCATTATTGCGCATTGCCAGTATAAAACTTATTCACTTTTGCTACACATCCACATTTACTTTATCTGAAGGCATCCACAAACATAATTGACAGAAAGCAAGGCCATCAGCTCAGAATTCAAGAGACGCAACCTTATTCAGTGAGAATCAAGAGGGAACGAAAGAGATGATCATTGCTAATTTAAATAAGAACCGTCATCATGCATGCAAGCTTGTGTTTTCTCATTCATTGTTGGTCATCAGAACAACAGCAGATTATAAAAATTGGAGAAGTCATTTGTTACTTTTTTAGGTGGTACTCTTTTATTCAAAGTATTGAGTCTTATCGTTCCCGTTGTTGTTTATCCTGCAGTTTCTTGCAATGAATTGATATTAGATGATGATTATTATTATTACCTGCTGAAGAAGAAAAAGAGATGCAATTAGCAGATTGAGTAGAAAAATCTAAGATTGATTTCGTTCTATGCTCACGTATTTTTTCACTCGTGAATGCAGGCTCGGCTTTTAGTGAAGCTGAAATGGCGCCTCATTTGCATCTCATTCCATGTACACCTTGTAGACTTTCTTAGGTAAAATTAATGAGTTCTCCGTTTCTCTGATCTGTTTCATAATCATCAACATTAGCACCACCATTTTTAAGACACTTGCAGGTCTTCTTTTAATCATGATGATAGTGGTGGTTGCCGTATACTTGTCGTCGTGTGGGTTTTTAGAAGAATCGCAACAAGTTGTGAACTGGGAAGACAATAATTTTCTTGAAAAGTGCTTATATGTGACACATTTGAGTAAATGCAATCAATTCCAGTCATTCTGGTAGTGAGTGATTATTTGCACGATGATCAGGTATCGGATTAAATTGCACAAAGAGCTACATAATCACTCGGATTAAGTGCGTCTGTAAAGCAAATAGAGTAAATTGTAGAGAAAAATGAAAGTCCCCAGCAACCAACTGGTGTCAGTTTTTTCTTCATTTTTCTCACTTTATACTATTAATGTATGTTGTAGAAAATGAACAAGTTTGAATATTTTTTTGCGTGAATACTCACTTGACATAAGATTTCATTCATCCTTGATGTATCAAACAACGACGTAGTCGTTTAGATCTACCTGCACGTTTTTATTACTGCTTTTGATAAAAAAATCTCTTACTGTTTGGTGTTTGGCATCAAAATGTAAAAAAAATGCGTAAAAAGTATAGAATCTCACCCGTCCTAACGAAACCACTTTTGACTTTTGGAAACTTTTACAAGGAGATGTGAATTGTGATGGTGAGTGCGAGGAACGAGGAAGAGCAAAGGTATGATAAGAGGATTGCCTGCTTTTTGGTGGGAGCCTACTATCACTATCTATACCACGATGACCACCGCCACTTAATGTTAATAAGTAGAAACGTACCCAAACACAGAGGTGAACCGATAAAATACTACATAAGATCATGAATTTTGATAAGCATCTAACACCACATCGGCAAGATCATCAATCCGCAGGAGATAACATCAATCAAGAGCATAAGAAGCGGATGTTGGAAGCTGTTTCTAAAGAAGAAAGGTGTGTATATTTAAGTGGAATAAAACATTGTGTAAATAAACACTAGTTTTGAGTATTGCTATGCATCGGATTGCAGGGACATATTTATTCATATTTTTGGAACGTTGAGTATATAATGCATTTAGTATGCTATATGCATTGATTAGTTAATCCGCAACTAGACATCAGATACTCACTATTGATTATTTGTGCGACGCTTTTTACCATGTTTACATAGTCTATTAAACATTTATGTGAAAATATGTACCAGCTGTAAAAAGAACACGTACACATCTTTTTTTCAATCTAACTTTTTCAATCCTCTTCAGTTACCCAAACTGAAAAAAGTCATGGCCACACCTTCAGTATACATAATATAATTTATTGTAGTTAATGCCCGGCCGTAGAGGCATGGAATTATTGGCTCTGGCAGAAATAATACATGATGCTGAAATCGGTATGTATGGCCGGTGATAGAGGATACTCTGTCCATTGATAAATTTGCAAACGATTGAGTTACTTAAATATTATATTGATAATATTTAAGCAATAGTCATTTTTCTTACAAGCAAAAAATCAAAAGTATCAATGAAATAACCAAAGAGTCGTCTGAAATATGAGTGCGGGGATGATATGTACACATACAATACATGCTTTGCAATAAAAACAGTTTTATGGGGACGATACGAAGACATTTTCGAATTATTTATGACAACCACTTGTGTCGCCTTGATACAAAAATGCAGTGTTTTGCCAATAATCTTGAAACCTTGCCATTTATCTAATGAACCGATGGATGATATCATATTTGTACGTGTACAATAAAAATTGCATGCAATCCAACTTATTGGGATAGTACGAGAAGGAGAGAGATGTCAAAATTAGGGACTGGCACTCACCCTAATTTACTTTCGTATTGAGATTAAAACGTGAAGCTTATAATTTCTGCCGTCATTCATGCTTTCGAAAAGGATGCATTATCATTGTTATACACATGCAAAAAGTAGGATCTATAATAATATAGAAAAAAGTACCTGCAAAGCTTACTTCCCTGAAATGTAAAAATGTTTTATTAGCAAATTGAAGTTCAAAATCCGTAAATTAAAAATGGAATCAGCTAATTTAGCCATGCTACTCAAAGCTCATCGATTTCACACCGCTAAAATATGGTAATTTAACTCGATATTTTTTAAAATCAATAAATAGTTTATTAATGTTACAGTTTTATCATAATGTGACTTGTTTGTTTACGGATATCTTTTTTGTTTCTGAAGTTCAATTTATTATTGACAAAAGCATTACATTAGTCACCAACAATTTTTTGACAAAACTCGACAATATTTCTTTCAACTTATCTGTGATAGGCTATTTTGGGACCCCATTTAGTACGTACGCAGCAAGGTACATGTCCTTTGATCCAACGGTGAAATCCTGGCAATTGCATGCATGTAAATATTTATGGGATCCCAAGTTTTTGAACGGTTTCTTAATCCCAGCGGCGCGGTACCATAATTAGAAGGATATCAGTATGTACGTCAAACTCCAAAATCAAAAAAATATTTGCACAATATTTTTAACCACAACAGGTTCTTGGGATCATTTCATCATAGCATGCACACTATATATATATATATATATATATGATGATGTTTATACGTGTACGTAATATGTATCTTTGGATGGTGCCCCCTTGTCAATACTGCCAATTTACCAATGATTTATTGGAATAGGTGCACACATCCAAATTTATCAGGTACTCGTGGTCGGAGCAAAGAATCAAGCTGACAGATCGAAAACATTCTGATGTCTCATAATTCTGTTTCTGGTAAGTGAAAGTTGCGTAAACTGACGAAGTATGTATATATCCAGATATCACATTTTTGTACTTTCATACAAAATATTATATCAAAATTCACTACATTTTATGTTTTGTCTTTTGATCCTTTTGTCATTTCGATTACCACAGCGAGATAATCACATGCAGTACAATCATCATATTACTAAAATGATGGTACAAACATAAAGTTAGCTGCAATTATGATGAATTAAACAATAAATAATTAAATTATCCGAATTAATTTACGCGTCATAATTTGTATTACTTTATTTAATCTTAAATGGCTGAATGATTGACTCAAGAACTAATTAACTTGTAAACGAGAAAGTCCACGTGCATGTCAGATACGCTGTATTGATTTACTTGTGAAACAATCATGCAAATACACAATTAGTCGATATGATAATGCATAATATTGTTTCTTTTGAAACATTTATTGTTCAATTCGCGATGCCGCAACCGAAGATTGTATTTATTATATAAATATGTTATTAATGGAAGTTTCAATAATCTATTGACACGTCTAGTAGAACTAAGAGTAAACTATCCAAACACATAATAACATTGTAGCAATATAAATCCAAGTGTACGACATCGTGTAATCGAATCTCTTGAAAAGTTTATGAGATCAGTGTTGAGAGTAAGTTACTTACCAAGTCACAGTTGTCCTACTTTTTACTGAAATTCATTTCAAATTCTTCTACGTAGTTCAGCTAAATTTGTTACACGAAAACGAAACGCTAGCTTACAATACCAACGATAAGAGCAATAGTACTCAAATTTTGACAAAGAATTCAGCACTTTGGCAAAGCTAATAGCATGGATTTTTCAGTTCAAATCGTTATCATCCTAACAACGAGGCATATTTTGTTGACGCATCATCAAAACCCATAAAGAAGAATAAAAATAAATGAAAGATATGTTTTATCAGATGATTAAATCTGGAGCTAGTATTTTCCTATAGGATTTCAATATATTATATTACTTCATGCTGACAATATCGTTACGTAAGATCAGAGAAAGTAACTTCAACTCAAATCATCAGCAGAAACAACAGTACGTCCCCCTTCTCTTTTTTAGATTTTGTCCATCTTGTATTTTTGTAAGCAACGGATGGATAATGATAACACGTTGCAAACTAGGCATTTATGATGGTACAAAAGTCAAATCAAACAGTCACTCCAATACTTTGATATTGCATAAATCCAAATGTATTATGTCATAATTGGACTACCTATGCTTGTAGATGTTTCAGCTACTTATTGGCCATAATTATCAGACTGTGAATCCATAATTTAAAGAAAATATTACGCGGGGCATCTGACCAGAAAATCTACATTCAACATTGTTTGCAAATGGTCGTATATTAACGTTTGAGAAAATGCTATTCTCAAACTGTCTTCATAATTATTAATTATTCCTTTTGCATTAACAACGTTATGTTAATAAAAAACTGTAGTAGTGGTTGTTGCGTCGTAGGGATCCTACTTTTGTTTATATAGCTCATTAAACAGGTTGTATCTTCCGCTCCTTAAAACAATATTCAAAACATTGCTTAACCCACAATATTACTCTCATTATGCCTGTTTTATGTGACTATTGTCAAATATTTTTGAAGTGGTCAGCCAAAACTCGTGACGGCTATTTCATTGTTGTTTTATTATGGTTGAATTTATACAGTACATAATACAAGCACCAGTGACAATGAACGTTTAGAAATTGAACAAAAGGAAAATTTATTTTAGAAAAATAAACGACCTAAACGATCATAAATTACCCTGTTGGAGGTCTCCAGTCTCAAGCCCTTATAATGCATGGTTGAAAATACACGAAGGCATGATGTACGAAATACGTTAATAATTTTTTAGCATGCGGTTACATACCAAGGGGCCATAAACATGTATGATGTATGCTAATACTGCTAATTACTGCATTGTGGATATTGATATTTTACCTGTGGTATGAATAAAATATAAGCATTGCCATCTTTTGCCATTTTACTACTATATTTTTGCAATCTAAGTACACCAGCAATAAAATACGGAGCAGGACTACATTTTTAATAAGAAGAAATGACTACATTTAATAATGATATAGATAATCACATTAGGAGGTTGCGTTCAACTGTCACTTTGAAAAAATATATATCTCCATGGACCCCTACCGAAGCAACAAGCATATCACTGCAGAAATTGGGAAATGAGTCCTGTTTTAATCTGCATTGTGTACATTCTTACAATACTTAATAAATTGTAAAACCAATAATGTCATCTGTAACCCTGTACCCGATGAAATGTTCACCCTTGTTTAGAGACACTACCACCCATGATGAGGTTGATCGCATTTTATTGCAGTGATTCACATTTTCACACTTGCTCGTATTGAAATTAATAGGTGGTTGATGGTACTAAGAAGTAATAGAATCTCCAACGGACAGAAGATTGCAAGGACTCAAAAATTTTCAAGTCATTTTGTCCTCTTGTTTGAATTAAAAACGCTGGGAGCACACACTAATTATCTGCATATCAAACCTTCGTTTGCATTTATAGTCATTACTCTTTGTTACTAAAATTCCGTCGTCTTGCATTCCTGCTAGCGTGATCATTTCTATTCATTTCAGTCCATTTTCTTGAGGTTGCTGTTGTCCGCAGATTTCCTGCCTTGTCCGAATAATGTTCTCTTTTATGTCTTTAGGATCCTAAGGCTCGTTAAGTTTTTGCCGTCACCCCCACAATGCAAACAAAGAGAAAGAAAGTGAGCTTGCTGGCCGAGTTAACTTGATTAATTATTGGCTGACTTCACGGGACTCCCATGTCCGCCATTCTTTAAGCATTTTGCCACAAGGCTTGTGATGTCAGTGTTGGTGTAACATGCCAACTGTTTATACTGGGAACATCAAACGCTTAATATAGGTATCAAACTCAATATTAATGTCTATCTATATTCCTCTTACTCACCCTGGTCGCCCTGTCACCCTAACGATTAGCAAAGTTTTACGCTATTTGTTCCAGTATAAGAGTCATAATAATAGGTTGTGCTCGTGTTTCATAATACTATCGTGAATGATAATATGATGATATATAGGTTTCTCGTCAAAGCGTACCTTTACTCATTGCAAGGAAGGAAACTGTGCATTAGCTCATTTGTAAGAAGAATTGCTTTTCATAAACATACGTTACCGTTTTTGACTTAGCTGATGTAGGTAGAGCTTTCCTCTTTGCGGCGGCGTTTGCCTCTGGTGCCACTGTTGTGCCGGTATTGCGTTGCAATGATGATGGTGTAAAACAACAACATTAACATTCCCAATCCTCGTCCCTCGTCAGCATCATCATCACATTAAGTAAAGAAGAGAAAAAACTCTGTCTACTCATTCATTGTGCGCGAGAGCGAACGAGTTGCGTGTGGGATGCATGAGCTTTACACTCTTTTGTCGAGGAAAAAGGGTTATATTACCCACGTGCCAAACTAATTGCTTTTCCTCCTCAATTATTCATTATTAAAAAACGTCATATTTATCCTACCTATGAATGTTCTGTATTAACATTACAAGCGCATTTACTGTCTTGACTCGTGTTTGCTTTCTTTTTTAAAAAATGTGATGCATTTTGGAATCTTTGCAAGTCCTTGAAAAACTAAGACCTAGATGATATTCACAAAAAAACATTTTATATTTGTGTAATATACGATAAAAGCATTTTTTGTTCGAGTTCTTGGTGGGACATATAAATTACATGCATCATCATAAATAAATCCATGTATTTTTTAGATATAAAATGCATTGACCTCACCTGCACTGTGCAACCATAAAAACACACATTCTCGATGAGGTAGCTCAGCAACAACAATCCTAAGCGGAGACTCAAAAATAGTCTAGCAAGCAGTTGGCTTGTGGTATTGAAACTTCTAATGTCACCTTGCTTTCTGTTTCTTGTACTGCATATAGGAAAATGTGATGTAAAAGGTGGCAATAGAGACGCACACTATAACGGTACTGCAAAATGATATGTTTGTTGTTTGCTCCATGTTGAGTTTACTCATGCAATGCTATTACTTTGAATGACCCAGAGCACCCGGTAGGGAATCATCACGTAATAAAAATATTCTCGTAAACTTTAATGGATCACGATACTTCAGAGAAGCTCCTTGCTAGTAAACAGGGATAAAAATATTGCGACTCCTCATGCGAATGCTTCAACGAAAAATATTATCTCTTTTCCTCCACTCTGCCTTGCGTTTTTGTTTCATACCGAATTACTACTGAAATCAACTTAACAAATAAGCTGTAGTTGCTAAGTACATATTGCACATCGAGAGAAAAAGAGTATGCGTGAGTCAAGTAGAGAACTATGATGGAATGATATCGAAACATCGAAAATGTGGACCCCGAAAACACTTCCAGCAAATTGAATGGTACAACTTTTATGATGAAATCTCGCGATATCAGAGGCCCTAGCACGCTAGTTTATGTCGGAAAGCTTAAATATTTTTTCTTGTCTATTTCCGAAGTACGTATCAATGAAGAATGTTGAGTTTTTCATTTCGCTTTTTGCTTCTATTAGGTTTTATGCAACGAGATAGAAGACGTACATTCCTTTTCTTGAAGCATCCGTGGTTTCAAAGTGACTTGTGGCACGGAAGAAAAGTATGTTCGTGAAGTTCTTCGAATACTCGACAATCTTAAAAGAATCAATTTAATTTATAATTTAAGAGGTTTTTCTTCTTTAAAAATGATGAATGAACTTATCTCAAATATTATGCTGTGCATCCGTTCTATTTGGAAAAACACTCTATATTTCTCTCCTTATCAAAATAGCAAGTCAATAAGTAGATGTGTTCTACCTAATTCCCCTAAAAGGAAAAATTACCGCGTTTCCCGTATTGGTGATGGCACAACTATAAATCATCAGAGTCTTCTTATGTATTATACTGATGCTCCTGTCAACGAGGATGATCATGTTGATAGAAGATCAAACAAGAACCCGTCATTTCAATATACTTTTCTGTCTACCAGCTCGAATAATATGTTTAATGTTAGGATTTAGTACGCTTACGCTCGTTTAGTCAAACTATGCATGTCCGTGAGGAAAATCCAGTCAACTTTAATAGAAAGGTAGTAGTCATCATGTGTCCATAGCCGACGTAATATTCCATGAAATATTCGATGATATGCACAATGTTAAATAAAATGGTGTAGTAATGAGTGTTTTTCTTTTTTTATCGGATGCAGGGGTTTCACGGTTCATTTTGTAGATCAACTTGGATTATGGCAGCTCTATGACAATCATAATTTAGTCCTGGTATAATTGTGTGACTCATCATCACACAACCTGCATCCGTTCTGCTGCCGCTGTCAATTGTTGCGGAGGCAGAAACAGAATAATAAAAGCTTACTAAACGCACACAAAGTCAAAACCTTTACTTTTACCTCTTTTCCTTTTCGGTATGCTCTCGTAAGTTTGCTCACCTTCACTTCAACATTCCCATTTGGCAGCGCCGATGATTTGATGACGGAGGAGATGAGGTATCACCGCTTTTATGATGACTTGACTGCTTACCCCCTTCCATTTGGCAGCATAATGTTCCCATTCACCACGATTATGATTATATTATGATGAATGGATTATCTCTTTAGTAGTGGTGGCGGAGATCCAAGCCATGCTGCATGCTGCCCACACACAGGTGCTGAATCCAAAGATATAATAATTTTTCCATTGTCGTTTACAGACTTCCTACTCCTGATTATTATTAATATAACAAGGTAGTGGAATATACTTTCATGCTAATGCTATGAAAGCATTTCAATATTTTAAGCTAAACTTGCTAAATAAATTACTTAAGTTGAAATAAAAAATAATGAACGATGTCCCAAAAATATCTGTGGTAAACTTTATTAACTTTGGAATAATCGGATTTTACATTTGGATTCTTTAGGAAGAAATCTTTACATGGCATTGGATTAATCAGATAATCACCTTTTCAAATTGCTATGATTCATAATTGCTTTTGTTTCTGATTAATTTGATGATGCTGATAACTACAGTTAAAATCAGGCGATAATTCCAGCTTCGCAGAGTACTAAAAACTTGTTCCTCATTTCTGCCAACACGTCCTTGCTAATCTAAAATATTTACAAGATAAATATACCCAATGTTAGAATTTACAGAACTATCTGTTAGTTTTAGACAAGTATTTTTTTTGTTCAAAACGCTTTTAACACCTTGGCCGACCGATACTTAACCAAATCCAAGCACTGGAGACACCTCAACTTTAGAAGAACCAATCGACAGGCATGATCAGTAAACGTGGTCCTGACAACTGCCGGTTCTGAGAAAGGCTCAGACTCTTCCATCCTGAGTACCTTCAACTCTTTAAATGAAAAGAATAAATAAACTTTGTTCCAATAAGCACTAAAAGATTTTATTGTATTTTCTTTCTACATTAAACTTACTCTGAAGAAACTCCGATGGCATTCTCACCCAGTTTTCAACTAACTGCCGCATTCTTTCTGACAGCTTGCTAATCTCCTCCAGTTCCTCCGAAGTGTACCCAGTCAGCACCTTATCTGCAGTTTCCTCCTTTTCCTCAAAGACCAGCACCAACTCCTCCACATTTCCAAACGCCTTGCAAATTTTCTTGAGAACTTCTTCCTGTGCAACTATCTGGAGCTTTTGAACATTAGGAAAAATCCTAGCCGCGTGCAGAACCCAATTCAAATCCTCTCCAACGGTGCAAGGCAGTTTTAACTCATTCAATTGCTCAAACGGTTTCATCTCAGAATTAAAAAATGCTTCCAAATCCCTACCATAGCCATCCAACGAGAAGCTTGTCAAGTTTGGAAACAGTTTGTTATAGTTAATTCCAGAAAAAAGCAGTCCATCCGTAGTGCCACTTCCTGAAGACACCCAAAGTCTCTTCAGCTTTGCCAATTTAGGCAACTCAACTGGCTCAAAGTCAGTCTCATCCTCAAGTTGAAGCAGACAATTGACAATATTCAACTCCTCCAAACTGCTACTCTGACTTTGCAAAAAGCTCCTAAGGCTCACCTTAGGCTCTGTCATTTCAATCGGCAGATGAAAGTTAACCTCAAACGCTTGAAGATTCAGTCCAACAGTTCCAAGGCGAATCAAAGGCTGGTCATCTACTGCTCCGGCTAAGGTCAACCGTTTGATTTTACGACCCTGGACACTGTCCATGGCGTCAATGAGTACATTCATTGTTCTACTGCCACTGCGACTGCTAGTGTATAGTAAAATATGTTGCAGATTAGGTGCCTGATGAAGTATCCCTGCGAACCACCTAACGGCACTGGGTGGAATCGTATCCCTTGAGAACATGGGCACTATCAACTGCAACCTTTTCAACTTGGAATATTCCACAGTTGAAAAATGTATTTTCTTTAAGCGATAAGTCTCGTTTTCCGGACAGAAGATTATAATGTCTTCGGCAATAGGAGCCACAGCTTGAAAGAACTTTCCTAGAATCTGTTCATCATTAGCGTTTTGAACGAGATCCGTATTCACTTGGAACTTGGGAGAGGGAAAGATGCCATGTTTGGTGCTTATCACACCGATAAGCTCCGTCATGTTCTGAATTCTTAGAGTCCGATTATTCTCGTAATAGTCGGACATATTATCTGGATTCAGAATAGCCGGAACAGAAAGTTTGACCATCCGTAACCGACTAGCATTGCTCCATTGCCGGTTCACCAGACTAGTGGCCTTCAAATCCGGAAGTTTAAGATAACTCAATACTTTGTCCAAGACCTGCCGTTAGAAGAGGATTAAAAAGACTATTTTAATTCAGTCAGTTAAACAGTTAATCAGCATTACTTGAAATCGAGACCTACCAAATCATTTTTCAGAGCCATTGTGGAACTGGAGAGAAGTTCATGGTCCTCTATTTGGAGGGCGTATCCTTCACCAATGTCGTCACCGTTCATCCTGCTCAATACTCTGACACCTGGAACACGGGAATAATGAATTATAATTAGAAACAGCAACAACTCACTGTTTTCAGCCCAGTACAATTAGCATTTTAATGACCTTACCTTAACTTTCAACTTCAATTAGATTGAAAACCGAGCTAAACAATTTAGTTCTGAGATTGGGTCATTGAAGTAGCAATGACTGTAAGACAGGAACAACTAGATCCTTCTTCAGCTGATTGATGGTCATGCCTGAACAACGGCACAAATAACTTCATGCTAAACTCAAAACTCCAACATTCTCAAGTTTCCCCATGATTGGAAAAGGTTGGATAAAATGTTTCTTGGTCACGCATTCTGCAAACTGCAACTTGCAACTCAAGTACTTTGCTGCTGGACATTTATTTTCATCAATGCTCAGATTTATGATGATGATGACAATTGAAGTTGAAAAGTTTTTTATTAACTTGTTTTTAAGGCATTTACTAAAGTTTACAAGCCAGTTTTGAACTAATTAAACAGGGTTGACGTTTCAGAAATATATGTATATTGTCGCATGTACATGATATAGTATGTATTTGATATGATTATTATAATAATTGTAACTTGCAATAGCTACAGGTGAATCCCAGACTTCATTCATTCTGACTTTTATTAAAGCTGTTATTATCATCATATTTGAAGCAATCAACTTTTTTCGATGTAGATTAAACTGGGAAAACAGATGTGTTATAAGCATTTGTAAAAGTATATTATACAACAAGAATTTGCTCTTGATTACTAATTAAATTGATTGTGAAAATAGTGCAGCAACTGTATCCGGCATTTTGGACAAATGATTTCTTAAAATACTTTTTCTTCATGCTCATAAGCCACGTGAGGCCGATATAAGCAGCCTTCATCATGGTGTGTACTCTCTTGTACGATGTTTAATAGCGGCAATAATCTTTATTGCAATTTGCTTATATGGAGCTTTGGAGTAGTCGGAGAAGACACTTTGAGCTTCTTATTTTTTATTAACAAGTGAAACAGTAAAAATGTCGCGCTGTCAAATGAAAAGTAAAGGTAAACAGTTTGTGGTCAATATCTACCGCGCAGTAACATTGTCATGTAATATGCCATGTACATTATGTGTGACTCATGTGACACAAAATAGTCTATTCTTGTTGGTAGGTGTTCAAAAGTAAGGGCAATAAATACTGCGCGCAAAAGTGATTTATAAGAGACGTAATGGTGATGTTGCACAAAAATTGACCTCAAAGTCCTCAAACGTTTTCTGGCCAATAGGCACTGAAAACTCAAGATTGGAACTTTAAGGAATTTTTCATCTCTTAACCTGAGAGCAATATATACAATTTATTGTGCTGGCTTAACTGCAGGTGTTCGTATATGCCAATCCAAAGTATATTTTTATGCTACAAAATAGTATTGTGGATTGATATTAGAAACATTTTAAAATGTTCGCTCATGGTCAAAACATTCTTGTACATGAAATGAAGTAGTCTGCTCGTTACTGCAGAATGTTGGCAATCATTTTTCTAGTACACTAATAAAATAAAATGTTTTTATGGATTTTGTTTTTATTAGATTTTGTAATCTGTCGCTTAAACTACATTGATCTAAATGCTACGGAGAAAGGACACTGTCATTATCATTATAGATCACAAAATCACATAAGTATGCGCTATATTAATAAGGTGTTTAAGGTAATCTGGCAGCAGATATAACTTAAATGTATATTGAGAAAAGTGCTATATCAAGAAATTTTGCTAGGAGTTTGTAACCCTAGCTTTTAGCAGTTTAGCAGATTAAAAAATGAAAATAGAGCTGAGCTACACAACTTGTGCTGAAGAATTATGTTATCTTGAATCTGCTGGAACTCGAATCGCCAGAATTACAGTGCAATATGTTAGCCGATGAAATTACAAATGAATAAGTTTGAGATTCCAAAAAGTGGATTTTCTAGAAAATTATGTTGTCATCTTTAGATTAACTTACTGAACTGGACAGGTAGATATAGCAATTGTCGTTTTCTTGTTTTTGCATGCTTATGCGGGTTGATAATATTCGTTACCTTCTCATTTTGCAAAGTAGCATAAATATTTGACATATTGTTGAAGCTAGTACATGTACTAGTGTAGCAACCAAGAGGAATAAAAAAGGTAGACCCACTTGCTATTGAAATAGAGAAGGCTTTCGTTTTATGTGCGCTGCCTCAATATAAATTATTTGAAAACGTGTAGAGCACACCTTTCAGCGTTCACGTTACTTCATCGGATTATCACCATGATCACAGAAACCAGAACTGATGGTCTCTAGTTTCTGAGAGGAAGACAGACTGAGACGTTGGAACAAGAAGTCGTAGAAACAAAGAGGCCGTGCAGCTCAAGGATCGCAGAAGCCTTTTGAAGACAAGTAGAGGATAATCCCTGACAACAATACCAACAATGAGCAAAGACGTGCATGAAAGCATTATATCAGAGTGGAAGGAGATGAGAAAGGTGTGAGACAAATGATTAATAGCATTTTTTCAACTTTGTTTTGATGGCAAGTAAGGTTTAATTCGCAGCTGGAGATTTCAAGTAGTGCCACATTATTAAAAATATTATAGCGTCCTGTGTGACTACTGACTACTACCGTGGGTGCAGAAAGCTTATATAAAGTAAAAAATAAGCAAATGTAATGTTCACGGAGTTTATGTTCCTGTATCAGCAGCAACCTGTAATATAGGGATAATAAATTATGCGTAAGAAGGCAGCCGGATTGTATGAACTATTAATATTACTTGCCGATATACGCACAATATAGTTTCTCTTTCACGAACTAGGTAGTCATTTTGTTGCAAATACACGCCAATGAAAAGGGATTACAATTTCACATAATACATGACGTATAAACCACAGGATTTTTATATTGGACTTTTGAGTTGTTAATGGTTCCGTCCCAGTGTTCTGACTTTTTATTTATTAGACTGGGATAAAGTCAATAAACGAAATATTATTACTCTGGCCTACAACGCAGCATAGTTTTACCTTTCACATAATAAATGATACAATTCCGTGTCATTATACTAGCATCAAATTAAAAATCCGATTTTACAGCTTATACCTTACCATGACACTTTATTCACTTGATTTGACCATGCGACCTTTGTATTTTCAATCTTAAAGTGATAGCAGGAACTAGTGAATCAATCAAGGTTACAATGCACCATATATTATAGAATGTAAAGCGTTATTTTGATTTTAAAGAAAACTGCCGGTGATATACAAATGTCGAGAGTTCCTATCATTGACCTTTACCGCATTTAAGGGTATAAGCACGTACACTCGTGATTTGATTTAATGCATGTTTCATTTACTTTATTGTCTTATGAGCTCAGGCAAGTGTATAGATTTCCATGCGTCATTCGCTGCTCACGATAACTGTTCTGACATTGTAACAGAAAAAAGTAACTTCCTGTCTTGGAATAAAATATTATGCCTGATCATTGCTGTACCAGCTTCAGTTTACAACGCAAAGCTTTAATTCTACCACTACTGCAATACAAGGTGGATATTCAAAGGTAATAGTAATAATAAAGAAAACATCAAGGAGGTTACGTATTCATTCAATACGTTGTAATTTAACGTTTTGGAAAACAAATGATATGTTCTCATGTAAAAGGTACAAAAGTAAGCCAAAGGTAGTAATGGTAGGTATGCGGATGATTGAATGTTACCATGCGTCTGTCATTCCTTCCGCTACTGCGCTTTGTTCACTGTGTAATTAATCTTCATCTTCCACTTTTTTTCCTTCTTTCAATTATACACATCATCTTCTTCTTAAACTTCTCACTTTACCCTACAACGCGCACACAAGTTCTTTTTTTCTTGAACAACACCACAACTCTTAATCTCTCTCCAACTTTTTTCCTGCACTTTAGCGTCAGAGCCGAGATAAAAAACGATTTCATTGGTGATAATTGATTCCATAGCTTGCACTGATTACACACGTTTTTGAAAGGTTCATTACAAAATCCTCCTCTCATCGTCAGTGTTTGAGTTTAAACGCCTTCTGCAGAAAATTACAAGGGGCAAACCCGAAATGTAATATTATTTTTCAAAGTTATGCAACAAGTTAATTACAACAAAATGTACAGTTGCAGCAAGGCGGATGAACCTCGCTACTTTACAAAGAAGAATATGTATGCAGTGGTAATATCGGGAATAATCTATAAGACGATGATTATTTTTTTGGTTGTATTAAAGATGATGATGAAGATGAGGAGTACAAAGATGTTCATGATGATTTTATATAATAAAGGCATAGAAAACGGAAAACCTGATCGTGAACAGGAACTTCATAAATTCATAGTTTAAGTAAGTTGTAGATTGGATCTGATGATGAATCAAGACTTTTTGCCCGACACAATAAATGTTTTGTTTCATAAACAACAGGCATAACTTATCGTTTATGAAAAGGATTGTAAAATGTGCCTTAATGACCATACAAGAATTTCTTTTATTTGTTTGCCTTCATCCATTATATTTCATAATAGATTTCATGTTCAAAACTTTGTTTAAAACTTAGGCGCAGAAATGTCTTTAGATGCACTTTCGGCTCGATTGTTGATGCGAGAGGTTGGTAGTAAAAGTAAAAGGCCTCAGCAGCATATTTTTCGAAAAGAAAGTGTTTGTTGTGCAGTTTGCTCTCAAATTGCCCCAATCTCTGGCTACCCAGCAACAGAAGCAGTACCGGAATTGCCTTTTACTCTCTTCGTACCTGCAACCAAGCTAAAAAAGCATGCTTGGCTAAATAAAAACAAACTGTCTTGAAGTTCTCCTACCTCTGTCGGGATATTTGCTCACGTAAAAGCTCATCTTGAACAATGATCTAGACAGAACCGTCTGTCTGACAGTTATCTTGAATATTTTCTGAACAATCAGCTAATTCTTTTCCTCGTCGAATGGCATAAATTACTCCTTTTGTTGTGTCCCACAAATGCTTCAGTTTCAGTCATCGACGCACCATTATCTCTGTTTGTATTCATTGCTTCCATTATTACAAGAAATGAAACAGTGCAAGGTATTCTTGACGTCAAGCATATTGCATATTATTATTATTATGTTCTATAATATGCAATCCATGTACATTATCAGATATATGTTAGTACATAACATCTACACACAACATAACTACTGTCACTGTTCTTTTTGCAGTAGACAGATCTGTCATGTACTCCTATTCAAATTCTGCTGCCTTCAATGTCCAGAGATGAAAGATATGGAGAACAGAGCACGTCTAGTAGCGCGTTACAGTTTCAAGAGAAGATCATTTCTTCCTCTCTCTGAGTAATAGTATAAGGCGGATAATAAATATTTCATTGTCTTCATCATCTCATGATCAGAAGTGTATTGAGAATGTGTATGACGAGTTCAATTGGTATTCCAATTGCTTACGCCATTCAATAGAAGCGATCAAACTCTAAAATGGCATCATTTGCTAGAGTGTCATTTTTTGCTCCGAAGGTGAAGATAATACGTATATTATGCATAATATTTCATAGTAAGAGTACGTGCATCTGAATCAGATTAATGTAGTAAGTCTACCAATAAAAACAGTTTTGCGTCTCATTTTGGGAAGAATGAGACACCACAGGTAGCAGAGTGGTGAGTGTGAGGATCAGCAAAGCCAACTAAGCGTAACGATGACGGTTTTAGGGTATTAAAATATGAATTAGGTGCGCAAACATGAGTTTCAACCGTAATGGATATAATATGATAAAAGTCAGTGTTACAGAATTCGTCTCTATGCAAAAAACTTTGTAGCCAAACCATAACATGCAAAATGGAATGATTACAATGTTTCACTCTCGCTTTTGGCAAACTTCCTGTATCTTCTCTGGTCGCTTCATGGAATTCGCTGGCTAGTTAGACACCAGTTTTTGGAACGTATCTTCGTCTAATAGTTACTCACCCTGTCGTGTAGTTCATTTGCATTAAAAATATGATAATTCAAATCCGTATCCGTGTCTCAGTCTCATCATCAGATATTTACATCGAGAAACCAACATTCTCAATTCGCGGAATGACAAGAAGAAAAGCAGAAGGCCAGTAGCATTATCATTATCAGTAGCATCTCATAATGTTGTGTTTTACCTCTAGTGCAAAGGATATAACGGATCAGGAGCAAATCAAAGCGTGGAATGTTTTAATAACATTATCACTACCTGATACCATCACTGTTAACGTGACGTGACGAACGTCATAAACGAAATGTTACTGTGCCATTTTATTATAAGAATATATGGCTACAACTTATGGTAACCTTGGGATGTGCCAGAATGCCCCGTACATAAAAATTATTAGTTTAATAGCAGTTTTCCTTTGGATTGTTTCTGGTTACGTGTTATCAGTCGTGTACTGTATAGGATGCTCAAAGTACCTTTGCTCCTGTCCCAATGTTACTGAAACTTTGGTTCATTTCTCCACAACCATTTTTCGGTATTCCTTCTCTTTTTAAGCATACCTATATCAAAAAGCTTTTTATGAGTTCCATTTTTTCCAAACATGCGTGTTCAAGCTAAAACTATTTGTCTTTGTCAATGTTTTCTGGTTAAAGATTTCATTGTATCTCATCTCAAACTGCCTGCGGTTTCCAACTAATGTATTCAAACTAAACTAAGAAAACTTATATTTATGTAAACTTGTAGCTCTTCACCAAAACTTTTTTTGTTCTACTTTAAAAGTTTACTATTTATGCAGTGTCTGCTCAAGTTTTTTAGAACTTGGTATTCGTTGAAGGACAAATGGAACCCTTGAATTGTGTTGCAGCCATGAAGTTGCATGCTGTAAATATTTTTACAACGTTAAATAATACTAATTTGTATTTATGTCTCTTTTGCGGTTTTTTGTACGACGACGTGTTTCCTAATTAAGATTATGGGTTACAGTTCCCATGGTGCATTCTTGAGAACCCAGAAAGAGTAGACACACTCTTCTCTTCATTCTACTATAATCATACAGAAGATAATGCACTCTAAACACGGGTTGTTGATCAGACAAATGGACGACGAAACCGAGGGTTGTCATTGTTTTACCAGCAATTACATGTACAAATATCCATAATAATCTGATGCACGGACACATACCTGCATTTATATATAATTTGGAAACACACGATTCCTTTGCAAATTATTACGATTGTGAAAATACTTTTTTGACATTGTTGAAAATTGACTTATTTGAGTCAATGTCACACATCGCACAGGGCCTAAAATGTTTCTACTGCTACAAAAGATAGTTTGCAAATCCAAGTCAACATTTATGGCTGATAAAGCATAAAACGCCAAATAAGAGGACTGAATAGGGTTAATGCTGAAAGGTTTTTGTGTTATTATTACGGTATTACGTAAGCAGTTCTACTTTGGAATCCACACAATATTATTTCAAAAAGAATCAACAATGCAAGTGAGGATGAGTTGTGGCCAGGACCGTTGATCATACCCCATTATTAAAACAGATGAACCAGATAGGAATCGAAACATTACACAATATCATGGTTTGTGAGATTTAGTGGCGATCATAAATTTTTTGATTAGGCATAAATTGATTTAAATGCTTTTTCTGTCAAACGTAATAAATAATACGTAGACGGAGAGATGGAGGGAGGGAACATGCATATCAAGTTCAAATACTGTATTTTTCATTCTTTGACTGCCAAGTCAAAGCACTGCAAAGAGGTAAGCTTTCATTTTTCATTGGCCTGACTTTTTGTCTCTCAGGCAATTCGCACAGCTTAATGATGAATTTCCTCCGAGAGAGAATTATGTAATAATGATACGCTTAGTTTACACCCCGAATATCATGTAGTGATGTTTTTTCAAGATTCATAAGCTGATAGCACATGTAGTAAAAATGTAGAGCATGGATCACACCTTTTTTCCCAATTTAGGATGTGAGATAAGAAATCATCCATTTCATCCAATTTTCATTTTCAAACTTTAGATATGCCCATTTTTTAGATATTGCAGCAGCACCAGAAGACGCATTAGCATTACGGTACAGATCTTTCTCTTGGTAGAATTACATATTACAAAGATGATATTTATCCCCTAGCAACAATGTGTACTGCGGACATGAATGCCATCTCATTGTACTCACTGTAATATTGTATGCGGAGCTACTGAAATACCAACAATAGATTGGCTCGTGCACTAATACATCCAGTCATTCAACTAGTAAACTGACACTTCTTGTTATTAGCTGAAATTCTTTGGCTTGCCTTTCCTTACATGATTTTATCGGGGGACAAGTAAAAGTAATGTTCGTATCGTGTAATAATGCATCAAAATGTCAACTATATATACTTATTCAGTGGTAATGCGTTAGCAATTTTATTGCAGTTACTTGAGAATGATACAATTGTGTTTTTACACCTGTGCGTTTATGCTCTTTATCGCAACAAATGCAAGTTTATCGCAACAACTGATAAAACACGATACGATGATGAACATTTACGTCATCTTGACTTTCATCCTTGAGCATTGCTAGTAGAATGTCTGTCTTTCAAGAAGAAATATTGTACAATGCGTTTTAAATATTAACTGCTTATGACCAACTTAAATTTCAGTAGTATATAAATTTAGTAATACTTATTACCTTTTCATCTTTTTATTTCATCATAAGCCACACGCGTTCAGGTACAATGGTATGCAATGCACTTAACATTTATCCAAGTTTGAAATTGTAGCTTTCTAAGTAGATCATCGCAAGTTGGAGTCTGTTGATAAATATTATGTTAACAATGCAACGGTTTCTTCTTTTTTACCAGCGAAGAATTGCAAGAACCCCATAAAAATCCTAAAGCCCTGGCAGTAAAGTATCATTATTATTATCCACATCTTTCCAACCCTCCAATAGGAAACCATCATGAATCATAATTTTCTTTCATACATGCATACCATATAATCGCACGTAATACTTCACGTAATACTCAAGGGCATCGACATTCCGTATGTATACTGTTTGCAAGTACACCAACTACACGTCGCAACGCAATATACAAAACGCAATCCCTAAATATGTCTCAGGTTGGCATATCACATTATACGCCATAATATTCTTTTTGCACAAATATTCAACAACACTGCTACAGGGTTGACCTATGTTCCTCTACTGCGTTTACTTTCTTACAATGTGGACCATCATCACACATCATAACATTAGCCAAAAAACGTGCATATAGGTTACATTGACTCTAGCCAACCTATTATCGTGCTTCTATGTGCTATTCGGCCCGTCCAGGGCCTTTTCGATGAACAAGAACTCCATAAATCATTGTTATAATGGGCGATAATAATAATTAGGAATTTTGCATTTCACTCCAAGGGGGAGGTTCTCATAATATAATACCTTTTGCAGATAAGGATAATCATGTGGAGCAACAATAGACAAGAAGCCAGAATAAAAACGAGAGCAGACTTAGCCATCATCATCGTCGTCGTCAGGAGTAGAAATGCTTTTTCGTTACTTTGCTATTGTAGTAATACACATAAAAGTTCGTGTTGGTCACTTGAAGAATTCGTACTTTTCCGCTATTTCACGTTTAAGGTCTATTGTTGTGACGAAAATCTGTAAATATTCTTTATGCGCTTAACTATGCAAGGAATGTTTGTGAAACCATGCGGTCTTCAATCATTCTTTTCAATTCATAAAATATGTTAAGTAGTCAGTAAAAAATGTATCACATCTCTAAAAATGCACCCCAGTTGTATAAAGCATGTTTGAAATAGACTGACCGTCTGTATAGGAATGAGCCTTTGTTTATGGAAGAATTGGTCAAGTAGGAAGGTAAACTAAATAAATAAACAAACAATAAAAACACAAAAAAGAGAGTAGTAGCAACCACAAGCAGTCCCACTTTTTGTCTTACAAGCCTTTCAGTCATAATATATGGCATTTAAATACTTAAAAATTGGGATATGAACTTCTGGAAACAGGATTCCTCATTTTTTGTGCTCATTAGCGTGATTCTAACTCATTTTGCAGTGGTCGTCCCATCTGTAATACTGACTGGTCTACTTGCCGTCAGCACATAAAAAACTCTTTTGAAAAATAAATGGAGTGAAGCAAACGAACAGACGCGACATTGACAAAGTTTCGGCCTTGTTACTGCCTGCGGAGTAGTTTATTATGTTTATCAATTATCGACAGCATCAACAAAAGTGGTATTGATTCCATATTATTGGCACTAAATATGCCGCTTTTTGGTGGATGAACACCACGATTTTTAGTGCAATACACAAGATAGCCACTAGGTAAAATGTACTCTAGTAATGAATATCAATAACGTCAGTAGCCAAGGGGAAAATTTGGAGAACTTTGCAGAGAATGAATATTATTAAAAGTACTTGGTCTGATATCATAACGGACTCGTTTATACTATTTTTTTATCAGACAATTGGTCTGGGTTTGAATAACAAAATATTATGGTTTTCAGCATTTTGTAAAACTTTCTGAGACGAACCGCACAAGAAAATGACCTCCAGACTCGTTCCATTTTCCCATTTGCCTGCTTATAATAAAATAGTGGGATGCATATATGCCTGATAATACATTAACCAGTTGTGGAGGAGATAAGTAAGGAGGGTAGAAAATCAATGAGCTGAAACATTTCTTAGCACGAGCTTTCGATAGGATCTGATCTGGATCGAAACAGAGAAAAAAACTTGAACTTACTTGTACACAGAAAAGCTTGTATGAGATGACAAAGATTCTAATTTATTGCGTTTCTATATACCCACATCAGAGCCAGGTCTAGTTTAAATTAAACAGGTATGGCTACAAATAATATATAACTTTAAAAATGAGTCTCTAGCAATCATGTCTGAAAACGTCGGGCGCATCAGAATCAGGAAATACTTTATCCAATTCAGCAAATTTCATGGTTCAGCAAACAAAAATGCAGAACGATTTTCTGCTCAAATTTTAATTAGGCTTGAAGGTTGACGCTTAAAGTTGTCCGTGATCAAGCTAACACGATGTGTGAGAGAACTTGCATGCATGCTATAACGAATTAACCAAAAGGCTATGCAACCAGAACGTCATGAAAGACGTAAGAGCTAATGCATGAAATAAATGATGATGATGAAGTGCCGTGGTGTTCTTTTGCTAGATTCACAAAGAACTCACAACAATAAAAATGCACTTTTAAGCGTTTTGTTGTTCATGCTACTAGTTAGTAGAGTACAAACAAGTAGCATGTAACTTGCAATGCTATGCAATGTAACCTTATTGCTTTCTTTCTTTTTTACACATGGACAGTACTTTTCTTTCTTTCCTCGGGTTGCGTAGTTAATTTCAAAACAATAAAATCTTCAAACTTATTGGAAGTCCACGATTATGTGGCAAGTGCGAAAGCGCATTAACTGCGTGTGTATGACGTGACGCTCATTATGATTAAATTTGTTCGAGTAATATGGACAATTTGAATATTACAATTTGAACAATATCATGCAAGGAATTCTAAACATTTTGTCGATCAAATATAAACATCCATGCCAAACCGTTAAAAGATGTTTGCTGCTAATAATGATATCAATATCGCCTATTGGAACATAGTTTTCAAAACGGTGCTGGTACGGTTTATCTTCGTAGTTTAGGGTCTATTTGACTCAATAAGAAAATAAAGTACACGAACAGAGGAGAACACTACATCTTAAATGGCTCCTCTGCAGAAGCAGCGAGTTAATAAACCCTCTAATATTTTGCGCGAACTTTTAATCAATTCATCTGAACATCTTAAATTATCAAATATATTCATTTTGCAATCGTGATATTGTACTTCATAGTCATTTTTGAGCACTCAGTCAGTAAAACACAAGATTTCAAGGGGAAAATTTGTAGAGCGTGGTAGTAATTAAAACTAGTTAAATATCATTCTAATTCATGGTAAGGTTGAAAATAGTTTTACATTTTCTAATTATGATTAAATAGGAACAACTGGACGACGCAGTTCTTTGGTTTTTACTCCATTAATACTTGCCAGCAGGAAAAAAGCATTTTTATGTAAACTTATTTGGGTGCTAAAATAACAATTTATCAACTGTCAATATAAGGAAAACTTGCTTTGCTGCTGATAAAAACTTGCATGCTAATTACAGAAGAATGCCAAAGATGAAGGACATGTTGTCCCACCATTAATTATAGGATTCCGTCAAGTGCACGAATTTTACCACTACGTTAATGCATTGTATACATGAAAAAAATCTTTAAAAGGCACATTGTCAAATGTCACTAGGGGTGCTATTGCGTTAGTACAGTGTGCGGGTGCAAAAGGAATGTCATGGTTACAAGAACCTATAGCAAAAGTGACTTATTGGTGACACAAATTGCCCTATTCCTGGTGCTAGAAAGATGAATGGATACTCGTTCATATTTTAATGAAGTCGTGTGGTTCAGGAATTTGTCGTTGATTTTTGTTCATATGTTTTGCTAAATTTTTTGTTTAAAACAAATTAATTTATATACAAATTGCATATGAAATTACTGGTAAAATTATATCAGATGGTTATGGAAAACTTCAATCTAAGACCATTTTTCTTTTCTGGAATCTCAAAAGCAAGCAACACCCTTCCTACTTTGTAATTTAATGAAGAAACAATTTTCATGCTCTCAGAGAGCTGCTCTCTAGAATTTTGCGAAATGCGATGAAATAGTCTACAGCCTTACAAAAATGTGAACAAATGCCTGTACTGCCTGTATCCCGAGTTAGTGAAAATGCACTTTTCAGAGCCAGGTGTGTAGGTATGTACTATGTACCTGCATGAATCAAGACTTTCTGTCAGATCTTATTTATAAACGATTATCATGATGATGGGAAATAAAGATAGTGCCCTTGGCTTCTCTTTTGTAGTTACCGTAATGTGCAATAATATGGGAATATTACATTATAAAGCTGCATAATTGCTTGATGAATTGCAAGAAAATATGCGGTTCCTCGTAAAGCTATTACTTTATTACCTTACAAAATATTATTTTAATGACACGGTTTGGTAGTTTGTAAGGAACAACTGAAATTACCATCATGGTCCGGACTATTATTTGTAATATCGACTGGTTTTATTTTCAGTGGTCACAACCGCCTTTTCTATTTAGTCATGATTCGTAGATGATAGAAGACCTGCCGGACGACATTATCGGCTATTTTTTTACTCAAAGCGTGCCAGTAATGCTGGCTCTGTATATAGCATTATAATATCCATGTTTTCAACACTTGTTTGTCTGATAATGGGTCTGTGTGTAGCCACTATATACCAGAAAAAAAGTGATCTTGATGCATTACATTCTTTCTTCGGACAGGCTTTGCTTTTTTCTTGAGTGTTCTAGTTAATCAATCTGGATTCAAAAGGGGCGATCATACGACATTATGTTGAACAAACTGCGGATATACAACAAGCAATTTGTGATAACCCCACCTTTCTGATATAACCTCGGACTCGGAATTTGCAGTTGTGCTTCATGGTTCCCGTCAATGCATATTATATGATCTTCTGTTTTACTCCTTGCTAGATTCAGATTCATCAGATTGCAATGTCATTGACAACTATCTACTTGCTGAATGACAACAACGTCGAAATATCTGCTATCAATTTTTAGTTTGTGTCATTATTGTAAACGCTGCAAACGCCCATTAAAATAAGTTGCAAATATGTAGACGTTAATCATTCGCCTAAAATTAATTTTCTAGTAATATTCTCTCTGAGTCAACTGCGTGATGTGGGAAGTAATTAACCAGTCGAATGAATGCGTAAATGAGGCTATGAATCATTTTGAGTTATGCATTTTTCATTAAAAATAAGAATTTGTAAAGATGATATACGCTAACTAGCAAAAATTTGTAAGCAAGATATGAACACTGCTTGCTTGACCAGAATACTGCTGACCTTTAGACAATATAAAATGGAGCAAAAATGCTTAAACTATAGTTGTAACAGTAACGTTAGTGTTCATTTGGACAAATTAAGTTGTTCTCTTGTGACATGTTATTTGCTCACCAGCTCTAATAAGCCATGGACAATTATTGGCTTTTAGAGAATGTACTTTATTCTGCATGATCACGAAGTTTTTGGCGTTAGGGGCAAATGGTATTTAAACCAAGAAACAGGAATATGTAGTAAATAAAATTCCGAGTCTGAATTTCAGACAGGTTATGGTTTAGTTCAATAGAATAAATCAAACGTTTGTGTAATAAACAATAATATTATTGAAAAATGTCCATTTCATGTATATGTTTATCATCTTCAAGGATAACTTAGTTTCCAAAAAGTCGTGTTGACAAGCAAGTCTGTTGACTTTAAAACTTTCTTGCTAAGGAGACACGTAAAATCAGTCATAATTTTTACAAAAACAGGTTCACGCTTCATGAAATTGTTTACAAAAAATTAATGCTAGATTCAATTACTTTACGCTGCCCATTTCCAATATAATAATTCCATATTTTAATTTAAAACTTACCTTCGCAATTGTCAAATTGTCAATCAAGTCATGAATGCACATTCCAAAGAGATTCCTCAAGATTGGCGTATTAAAAAAATATACCTTAAAAAATAAGTATTAACAAAATGCTGGCATGAATAGAATAAATTAGAATTTTGAAAAAAGTTTGAAAAATCAAAATTGATAAAAGGAGTTTTCAATAAAATCCAGTAAATTGTATTTGCGTAGCTCAGTTTCACATCTCATTGACAGAAAACTGACTACCACTTATGAATTAAAATTACCACAACATGTACCTGTTGTAACGATGATGACGACAGCATGGCATTCGTTGCATTTCAATACTTTTTTTCTTTATTCGATTAAATTCAATTTAACTACTGAACATTGCATCGATTGTTGTTTTTGCATTACCACTTTCGGAGTTTCGGTGATGATAAGTACAGCTCTTACATTTACTGACCTTGGCATAACAAGGAAAGCTCCATGGGATGCATATTTGTTAGACCAGCGAGCAATCAATTTCCTGACTTGTTCTGGCTGCAGCATCGTCACCACCATCTCAAAAGTTGTGCATATTAATTAACTTTTGGTTATATAAACTTGTTGGCCAAAAAAGTTGTCAGTCATATGAATATATAAATACACACGATTTATAAGGTTCGCAAAGAAGCTGTTCTGTAGGTCCATACGACGGCGCATACACGAATTAATTCTAGACTAAAATCATTTAGATATTAATTTATAATACTTTTCTTTGCAAGGCTGCTACGAAGTAGCAGAAAGAAAATTAATGTCTCGTCCTTTGAACCATTTCGTTTGGGTAATAGCTTGCACCTATTATTAGCTGGTATTCATTCATAATAAGCGTACAGGTTATGTATGTATCCATGCATTGTGTTCAGGCCAGAAAATGTTTTTCTTGAACAACAAGTCATGCTCAATTCATAAATCATATAAGCTCTGCTAAAGTCATCTTGCGAGTCAATTTTATGTAAATGTTAATTACAACTTTACATGCAACATTATTGAAATAATTTTAACTTTGTTATTGTCCATTACTTCTGGTGATGGGAAAATTACTAGACAACCCTCAAATAGGAAACGATTATATTTTCAAGAAAAATAACTTCGACACTACGCAAGAAAACCATTCAACATATTAAAGTAGAAAATGAAAAACCAAAACCACACTCCGTAGAACAAGATTTTCTGCACTTTCTACAGAAAACTGTACGGATGTTGAATAGGTATCAATTTATTTCATGTGTGGTGTTTAAATTGCAGCTATTCTGATGTTCAGAAAAGAAATTTGCAGAAAAACTTACCTATTCTAGCAATCAAGACAATATTGTATATAAACTATCACACGTAACCATTGTATGAATGTGTACGCTAATGCTTTGAAATTAGTTTTGAATGAATTGAAACAAGCAATAGATCTGACAATGGCAATATTTTATGAAAAAATGTGTGTTTTCTATAAAAAGCAAACGAGCAAGATTAAGTAGATTAGTGATCCGAGTTGAATTGTGGGAGACAAGAAATACTGGAGGCAAGCTTCAAAGCAACCTTAGAATCATAACAAAGTGGATTCAGTATCAAAGGTTTATGGCATTGCACAGCATGAAAGTAGAAGCTAAGATCAATTTAAACATTTTATTGACTATTTTGAGTACATATATTTCATTCGAGTCAAAATACGGTTTCATGTATCTCGAAAAAGACTATATATTCTCAACTAGCCATTAATCTTTGACAGCCACAGGTATCGAAGAATTAAATCATTAGAGGAATCGTCTACTTGCTACATGACTTTCATTCAACTGTTTACACTTAAGGCGTTTGAAACTTGTTAGGCAATCCGATATCCATTTAAACGACCGTAAGCATATTAACCATTTACAATACACACTTATCATGTCATATTCTGCTCAAAGTTGTTCTGGAGCAGTATTTCTGGGGCTTAAATTGGTGAATATAAATTACCAATGCGTTTGTTGATTACCCTGACAAGAAAATTGCATTTTAAATCAGGAACAGTTTTGTTTTGTTCACGAAAATACAGAAACTACCTACACAAAGTACATTTTGCACTTGATTGTCATATTACAGGTACATTGGTATACATCATTAATTTATGGGATCAGTGAACAAGAATTGTTTACACTAAAATGGGAGTTCGTGTAGAGTGTTTACATGTTCTTCACTCTGTCAGAATGGTCAGAAAATTAGTTTATGAAGCATACCTAGCTTCAAAATACTTATTCAGTTTGTCATGCCCGTAGATTCCTCCGTTTTTCTGTCTGTCAGCGTTTATAAAACAAATTTGTGCAACTTCATTTGATTAGCTTTAAAAATACTGATTTTGATTTCAAACATGGTATTATTGTAAATGCTACTTATATATTTTCAATTTTTCATCGTCCTCAATGACTTGAACGGTCATGGTTATTACAAATACAAAATAACTCGATTTTTTACAACAATAAAAAGTAATGAAACATGGAAGACAATTACCTATTCACGAGAAATTGTCCGTGATTGCAAAAAATGTCTTTGTTACAGCATCATATAAATTACTGGGTACGAATTCACAATCACCTGGGAAAATGGCAATATCCAATTGCATTGAATGAAAAGTAAACATTATATAATTGAAATAAAGCTCGAAGAGAGCGCATAGTTAAGTATCGCTAATGGATATGCCTTAATCAAGGCATTAAAGCACAAATTTTTACAAACCGACTGTAAAATTGTAATCCTGGTCAAAAATTGACCTAAAATCATGTGTCGCATGCCATAGGTTCTATTATGAATTGTTTTGAAATCGCTGTGACCTCTGACCTAGAGTTGACCTGTTGACCTGAAGTTCAATAGGGTTGTTACTGAGGTGCTATTATGTCTGCACGCCGAGTTTGGCTGTAAAATTATGTGTCGCACAGCATGTACGCTGTAAAACTGCAGTATCTGGCAGTTAAGGTCCTGAATCAGGGCCTTAAAGCACGAATTGTTACAATCTGGTTGTAAATTCGTAATGCTGGTTAAAAACTGACCTAAAATCATGTGTCGCATGCTATAGGTTCTATTATGAATTGTTTTGAAATCGTTGTGACCTCTGACCTAGAGTTGACCTATTGACCTCAAGTTCAATAGTGTTGTTACTGAGGTGCTATAGTATCTGTATACCAAGTTTGGTTGTAATCGGTTCAGCCGTTACTGAGTAAATTGCATACATGCTATATCTGGCAACAAAAAGAGCCTGAATCAGGGCCTTAGAGCCTGAATTTTGAAAAACAAACTGCACCATTAGAGTCCTGGTAAAAAACTGACCTAAAATCATGTGTCGCATGATATAGGTGCTATGTAAAAATATTGTACCGTTGGTGACCTCTGACCTTTAGAGTTGACCTATTGACCTGAAATTCAATAGGGTTCTGGCTAAGGTGCTTTAGTATCTGTGTACCAAGTTTGGCTGCAATCGGTTCATCCATTGGTGTTAAAAAACCCGTACGGGCGGACGGCCACACGGCCGGACGGCCGGAGCACAATATTATCAAGTATCTTAAGCGATACTTAATAAAAAATAGGTATTCTGTTAGGTGACAATTTAACCTTCAAAACAGCGGCTAAAACTGACCTAAAATCATGTGTCGCACAACATGTAGCCTGTAAAAATGATGTATCTGGCAATTAAGGCCCTCAATCAGGCTCTTACAATCCAAAATTTAACAAATCAACTGCATATTTGTAATTTTGGTAAAAAACTAACCTAAAATCATGTGTCGCGTGTTACATGTCCTATGTAAAAGGATTTGAAATCGCTGTGACCTCTGACCTAGAGTTGACCTATTGAGCTGAAATTCAATAGAGTTGTGGCTGAGGTGCTGTAGTGTCTGTGTACCAAGTTTGGCTGTAAAATTATGCATCGTACAGCATGTACGCTGTAAAACCTGCTGTATCTGGAAGTTAAGGTCCTGAATCAGGGCCTTAAAGCACGAATTTTAACAAACTGGTTGTGAATTCGTAATGCTGGTTAAAAACTGACCTAAAATTATGTGTCGCATGATATAGGTTCTATGTAAAAATATTTTACCGTTGGTGACCTTTGACCTTTAGAGTTGACCTATTGACCTCAAGTTCAATTGGGTTGTGACTGAGGTGCTATTGTGTCTGTATACCAAGTTTGGTTGTTAAATTATGCATCGCACAGCATGTACGCTGTAAAACTGCTGTATCTGGCAGTTAAGGTCCTGAATCAGGGCCTTAACGCACGAATTGTTACAATCTGGTTATAAATTCGTAATGCTGGTTAAAAACTGACCTAAAATCATGTGTCGCATGCTATAGGTTCTATTATGAAAAGTTGTGAAATTGCTGTGACCTCTGACCTACAGTTGACCTATTGACCTGAAATTCAATAGGGTTGTGGCTGAGGTCATGTACTATCTGTATACCAAGTTTGGTTGTGATCGGTCCAGCCGTTACTGAGTAAATTGCATACGGGCGGACGGCCGGACGGCCGGAGCACAATATTATCAAGTATCTTAGCGATACTTAATAATAAGTAATCACAAAGCGTAACCCCATGACAGCAGCAGGATTTTGTCAAGCTATTTTTTACAGCAAATAGTTGAATTGCATGATTCATACATATGCAAAACTCAAACTCATCCTACGATAAACAATATTGAAAAGATGAAGACGATCATCGGTTGATATTAAGCAGATTATTTGTTGTTTGGTAGGCTGACAAGATTGACGAAAAATAGTAGGCTGTGTAGGTGAGATGTTATATGTAATCGACTTTTCCAAGAGACAACAGCATCTCTAGTCTACTTGTCGTTGAATTTATCATCTTATCGCAGACTCTATCAGGATTAGAGAGAATTTTTACGCGCATTCATTTTCTACCTACAACTCCGCGTCACTGTTTTGTCACCACTTAATGCGTTTGTATTGAGATGGTCGGAGAGGAGCAGAACACAATGTGCGTTTTTTATTAGAACGAGAGTGAAAAAACTACAAGAATTGAAGTTACATTATATTAGCTGGTTAAGTTACATAGTTACGCACTCGAGTTATTCAAGTAAAAACAATTAGAAACACTGAAGAATGGAATGCGACCTCCTCTTGTTTTATCCAAATTGCTACAATGACTCAGCTTGCTTTTAACAATGCTAGAGTGATTGTTCATTCCTGCTTAATTGTAAACGCTTCGTTTATATACGATCAGCACATCTTGATGTCGCCTTGTTCAGTGTTATCAAGTACATGAGCTTTTATGTAAAAGTTTAAATTAGCAATACAAATAGGTATTATGGGAATCAAATTTGTTTCGTGCCTCCGTCATAATATTATATGTCAAGTTACCGCTGCTGTAATTTGTATGGCTGCGTTTTCAAAATAGGATAGATAGGTAACCTATCATAGATTCTATCATATGCATTTGGAACTAAACACTAAATATTTAATGGCAATATTTTATTTGTCAGGATAAAATCGTTGGTTTCCCGGAAATTCTAGGCATACTCTCCGAAAAGTCAAAATATAATCATCACTCTGCAGAAAAATGATTTTCTCCGGGAAATGAATTATTTTTGTAATTTTATTTAAATTTAGTGTTCTTTTACAATATAGCAAATACGATTATCAGTCCTTCTTAATGCACTACTACACTCCTTTTGACAACTTGATACTTTGTAATACCTAATTCACCCGTCCTCATCTCAGAAGTCATCTCGAAATTATTTTGCATAACAGCGAGAACGACAAGTAAATACATGAAAAAAATAAGACTCCAAAAACCAGAACAAGTACAACCGTACTCGAAGAGATATATAATTTTCAAATGAAATACGATGTACATGAAACTCTATCTACAAAATCACTGAGTACGATTTTAAAAATTTCATACGCTAAAACCACAGAGTTACTAAAAACGGTTATGTTACAAAAGACCCAAAGAAGATAGATAGAGAACAAGAATGATAGGGCTGCAGAGAAATGCGATGACAGAAGTTGTATGAGAATACACCGATTACTCACTCAATGATTTTGGGGAGAAGTGAGAAAGAGTAAAGAAAATTTACTCAGCTGTGCGGTTTCGTGTTTGCGAACATGTGTTCTGCTGGTGAATTGGCATGAAGAACGTCATTGTTTCATGAATGTAAACATTCAATCCCGCCGTCCTTATTTAAAACTGCAGCAGCCGTCACAGCATTGGCTAAAATATACGCCCCACACCGCAGCTGCCATGAGGTGATTGGCTGAAATTAATCATCATCATCATGCCATGTCATCGCATTTCTCTGCAGCCCTATCATTCTTGTTCTCTATCTATCTTCTTTGCAAAAGACCTAATCACATAAGATCTTTGCCTCAAAAGACCGCGAATAAAAGACCTTGTCCTCAAAATATCGTCACCGCAAAAGACCGAAACTCGAAAATGTCGTTGTTATAAAAGACATAAGATACAAAATGTATTCATTATATTTTTTCTTTTTATTTCAATTATATAATATACACAATGTATACTAAATGTTATTAGCAAAGCGTATAGAATACTTTAATAATTTTTGAACAAAAAATTTATGCCAACTAATGCAATAAATACGTTTGACAAAACGTTGAAGCTCCTGTACTGTAGTTTGCTCAACAAAAATTTGCATCTAATATTTGGTACGCTAATGACTGTTAAATTTTAAAACGATGACAAAAATAATACGTTTCCCGGAAAAAATCATTTTTCTGCAGAGCTCTGCAGAGTGATGATTAATTTTTGATTTTTGGAGAGTATGCCTGGAATTTCCGGGAAACCGAAGATTCTATCCGGCAGAGAAATTACATGCCATATTTAATTTAATATTATTTGTAATTTTATACTAAAAATAGTTGATATTAGCGATGACTTTTCTAAAAATATGAACTTATGGCCTCAGATTCATAATTTCTTTAGAATTTTGAAACATAAAAACTAGTTACAGTCCGTTGTACCAGAAATTGTAATATTGATCATATCTTTTTACCTATTACATATTACCTATAACATCTGAGGTGTATGGACTGAATTTACTATGGATATTCCGTTCTGATGAGCAGTTAATCATGAAATAAATTTGGTCAGGATAAATTTCTCCTCCGAAACGGTGATTAGCTATATATTGGCAACAAAAGACTCATTCACTCATTACTGCAATATTTATTCTGCCAAGTCAATAAAGCATAAATTAAATTTTATACGATCTCGTAAAATTCATCTATTTTTTTACAGTGCCGAATGGCCACTGAAGTGATTCATTTCATTGAATTAGCCAGCCAAACTTGAAAAGTTGTCCAAGATGACATCCGGATGTGTTCACATATTCACCAAAATAATGAATAAATACATTTGCATAATATTTATACCTCTGTCAAATTGCATGATGATGTAGTTATAATGAGCTTGACTCAATCCTAAGTTGCATGGAACCAGAAACCAAAAGTAACAACTCAAGTTGTCAAGTTTGTAGGGTACACAACAACTTGGCACGACAGAAAAATAATTTGCATAATATATGTCAGGTTTGAAGCACTCTAAAGATAACACCGTATTTGTCTGTCGCTGTATGACTGTGTCAACGTAATACGCAGAAACCAAACTATATTGATGCCGTCAATGAAATCAATGGTTTGACTAGAGTTCCGTCCATCATCGACAGTACTACTGAAATTCCACGTACCTCGTACGATGAAAAACCAGGATGGCGTATTTAACTAGAACAAGATTTCTTCGGTGTAAAGAACATTGACTGAAATATATTATGTTTTGCAACCACATTACTAGTACCCAAGGTAATATGATAATCACAACAAAAACTTTTAAAAACCTTTTTTGTACCATAAAAAAATGGATTTATTTGAATACCTTACGCATGTTCCCCATAATAAATCATATAACATTTCACTCATTCATTAAAATTTATCACACCAACCAGCAGCCAGACAAATAAACATCAGAACAAAGAAATTATTTGCGTTGTTGTCACAGAATAATGTGACAATCATTACAAGTTGAGTTGACATACCTACACGCTACATATTTGACAATATATATGTATGCCCGCAATTAGTGAATGATCTTGGCGATTACGATTATTATAATTACGTTTTTGATAATGAAATCTAATATCCATCGGATTTACGCATCGATAACTTGTTTAACATCCATTAGACAAACAAAATCTATTTAACAAATATTTACTCAAACAGAATCCGCAATAAAATAACAAAGCAAAATACATATCTTGCACGAAAAATATTTTTAAATTGATGATCGGAATTGTTCCGATTGCTTACAAAAATGTGTAGGTACACTAACAAATGTTGGCAATTGTTAAAAAAAGGTTCATATATGCCACAAAAACATTCCACTAATTATAGTTCTATATTAAAATTTGTCAGGAACACCTTGGGCAAATGAACAAATTCGTCCTGGACATATGCGTGCTAAATACACATCATGCTAAACATATTGTGCAATACCATATAAGAATCCAATGTGGTGCTAAAATTCATGCATTCATTTATTTGCAATAATAAGATAGTTGTAAAATGCGAGAATCTCCAAAATGTGAAAAATACTTTAATGTATGTCAAAGCGACTTAAAAAATACGAGGACGTTTGACAAATATTTTGAATGCACATTGGTAGCTTTTAATACACAAAAATTTTCTGGAAACTGTTTCAACAATGATCGGTTAATGCTTAGTTAAATTAAGCACTCACGGCATCTTCCGTTATGATTGTACTTTGTACGTGTAATTAATTTTGTACTTTCACACAATATAGACTAGGCTTTTATTTTTTAAACATAACTGAAATGCTAGGCAATTAAGATGAAATTCAAATTTTTTAAAGGTTAGCATGTATATTTAAGATGCCTTTGCTTGTAAATCAGTTGAAAGAAAACTCCTTGATTTTAGGGGGTTACATAATATAGATACATTGTTGTAGATTTTGAATTGGTCACCGTAGCAACCCTTTCTTTTCAGAGTGCGGCAGATGAGCGGTGGTGAGCAGCAGTTTAATGCAGCCGAGGAATGGAACGGACCGTTAGTTTTTATTCCAGGATTTTGAAGACAAAAGAAGTTGCAAGTTGAGTAGCGGTGTGATGAGGAGAGATCATTATCATTATTGAGAAGCGTAGAGAGATCAATG
>CM056173.1:22538705-22681294 GCA_029691765.1 Entomobrya proxima
ATTGCTATATACGAGTTTTTTCATCAGAGATTAGGTAGCTATTACAAACTGGCGCAGATCTGTCTTCCATTCTATTAGATCACTTTTCTCGCAACACACACGGGCAATTAAGTTAAATGTGCTTTTCATCTTGAAACTAGCAAAAGTCCACAAATCTGTCAGCGATTTTTTTTTGTAAAAAATGAGGGAACTTTGGCAAAGCTCCTCCGCTCAGTATGGTGGTGATGTGATGAGATCTCACAAGACGTGAAGTTGATCCATTAAAATCATTTCTACACAAAATTACGCTCAGCAAACCTGGGCCAGGGTAACTGGAACCGCTCTTACAGTGTCGGCATTTGCAAACAACAAAGCAGGTGACTATAATGAGAAAAATGTAGACAATGCTCATGTGATAAAGCTGAATTATTATGTCGGAGCTCGATTACCACTTGCATAATAACTATACTTACAGTAATCTAACTATAGTTTTCGCATGTGGGTTTGCTGATATGTGCGCGACGTTTTCATCTTGCTCCGCTGAATATACTGCTGTGAAGTTAATTATTGCAGCCACCACCACTACTTTAATTCAACTGATATATTCTTATTGCACCGAAAAACAAGTTCATATTCAGATTTAGGAAACAATGACTTTACAAGAGGAAAAATTGAAATGCAACGAAAGCGTTTTGAGAAAATCGTATAATGGTGCAGCTTAATATTCCACACGGGGAGCTCAAATTTGATAACGGTTTGCCTGTTTTTATCGAGATTATTACAATTATTATTGCTCTCGACTATTACTTCTCATCACGAAAAGCAAATAACTTTTAACCCGAAATCGAAGCCGCTACTTGAAAAAAAACGTTAATAAAGATTTAAATGCTACTTTGCTTTTAATCTTCACTTTTCTATTCTAGTAACGTTTTTTATGTTTCAAATAAAAACAGTATTGCATTTACTATCTTTTCAAATGTCATACTTTATTGCTTGTGTCAAATTCAGATCGAAAAAGTCGAATGAAATCACTTCTATTTCCTTTTCGAGGTTCATTAGAATATTTACTTTGAATATTTTTACGGCTTTCTCATCGATTGCCGCTTCTTTTGAGGCCGTCTTTCAGCAGCATTCCCGAACTGATTAAGAAATCAATAATACGAGTTTTATCGTCTTTAAATGGACTGAGCGAATCTCACTGTGGTGGTTTTTATGATGACAGAAAATATATGTATTATGATATGATGCTGGCTAGAAACAATGGACAAATGAACCGTGTGCACGAAGTTTTGTCAAGACAATGTATGTAGTTGTCAAGTTTAAGCCGACAGATTCAACATTGGTTTCAATTGATGCACAGTGAAAATGCAAACATCTCTTTACAAGTTTATTGTAAACATGGGCCGTGGTTACTACCTCCATGAGTTTTTCCCATTGACTTCACCCGATCTTCTTGGAATTAGTACAGGTTCATCAGCCGCGTATATCTGTTTCAAAAGCAGCAAAGAAACACATTTTGCCCATCTCCCTTTTCTGACTGTTGTTTAGACCAAATTAGGTTTGAAAAATTCAAGGAAGCCGAAACACATCTTTAAGGTGTCTTTGTTTACTTATCCTTTTATTCATACCAATTCAAAATTTCAGCAAAAAATGTTCCTTTTAGTCTTTTCTTTTTCCATCGGCTTCTGGAATTTTATGTCTGCTGTTTTAAAGACAATCGTTTCTTTCTTTATATTGCAACTGCGCAATAAACTTGAAGCTACCGATCAAAAATTCCTACGTAGAAATACAAAATCACATCATCTCCCAAAATGAATGCCTATAAACTGCACTTATTCTTCATTAAACTCCAATTCAAGGAATGACAACGGAAAAAGCATACACGCATTTTTATTGGCACACAACAATAATAATAATGCACTTACATACAATGTAGGATGATTTTGACTTTTTTATTATTTCAGGGCAAAAATGTAAAGCTTTGTAATTTTAATCTAGTTTCCTTTCCTCTAGGGGCCTATCCACTCCGACAATACAATGTGTGCATGCATAATAAATGTTAAATGTACCCAAAGAAGAGAACAACAGCAGCAGCCAGCCAGCAAGATGGACAGCTACTCACATCACTCACACACCAGCTATTATTTGATAAAATGGAGTTCACAAAAACACAACAAAACACAAGTTTTCTTAATCGGTAATTTGGGTGCAATCATCTTAGAAGAAAATCAAGTTTGCTCAAGTCATATTTTCAAGGTCTTTCCAATATCTGAAAGGAATTTTTGTGCTGACTCTTGTTGTTTAGTTCAGAAGAACATTTTTTTCTCCACACCACCACGTACCACAATACAATAGACATTATGTGAATGCAATGCGATGGTTCTCCTCAAAAAGTTGCACTGTCATGCCGTCATGTAACTTACACATATTTATTGCAAAATCAATTATTCTGTCATGTTTTGTAAAGAACATCCGTGGCTTTTTTTCAAGAGGCCTTTTATTGCCAGTTTATCTATCCATCTTTGGTCTTTTTTGCGCAAAAATTTTGATCAAAATGAACAAATTTTATATATTTATATATATATAAATTTATATTCCTACATTTTTCATGCAAAAGAATTACCTACTACGTTTTCCTCTCGTGGTTTATGTGAACGTAATAAATAGTCAATATATACAATATATAAATAAATGGCTTCGCACCACTTGTCCACACCTAAAAAAGTAGTTTTTTTATTAATCATTGCTATTACTTCTCATCCATCGTTAATGTTGATTATCATTATATGGGAACAACAATCATGTCGTATTCATTCACCATGCAAACATATAAATGTATATAGCACCAGTACCACTTCATTTTTATCTTGTTTATTTTCTTCATTTACATTATTATGATGTTGTCTCACTCCTTGGTACTTGCTACATTGTTTATCACGTTTCTCAGCGCTTATTGTTTACGCGGTCCGTTTCATTAGAGGAACATAAAATGAAAGTTTTGTGGATATTGCTAACAATGCAATTTTAGTATTTGGAGGAAGAAAAGCAGTCAAGGCTTTCTTTTCTTGTTTATAAGACAAGACAACAACAACCAGTTCGACAGTATGTTCAAGCCTAAGCTATCTTCTTCTTTTTCTTCTCTCTCTCGCTCGATTATAAGATGCTATTAATTTATCAAATTATTTTTTATGGCGATCCTAATATATTCTGAGCATTACCTTGTTTCATTTTTTACGAGAGAAAGAAAGTGCTGTTTATCCAGTCAATATTATTTACGAGATGAGATGATCTTACCTTGTTCACAGAGTGTTCTTCATTGCATGTACCTATTAATTTGCGTGTATCCCCATTTTATCGAGCTTCTCTAGAGCGTATGAAGGTGAACCTTATCCGACTCCGGGGCCACTCTTGGACGGAGAAAAGGTTTGAATTGAGTTTTTCTTGCTTGTGCGCCAGTTTTTGCTTGCACCTATCATCGTTCTCAGCTACATCTTTTAATTTATTGTTCCCGAGCAAGAAGACCATTATTATTATTATTGTATATCATATCATTTATCTATCATGCAAGTGTGAGACTGTGAAAATGCTTTCTCTCATGCGATCTCGAAAAGCAGAGAGTAGCGCAGCTATCCAGCTCGCTTGTCGGAGCAAAAAGAGACCCGAGCTTGAGTCCAAACTTTTCAAGGAAAGTTACGCAACACACCACCATCATCAAAAAGCAAGCTTACTCTCTGTTCAGGTTAACTATTATTATTGTTATTACTATGGACTGCTGTCGTGCATGCAGCAAAACCGATGATGACAATAGGTCTAAGGATTTTTTTAGAAAATGTTTTTACAAGGCATACCGTGCAAACAATGATCTCTCTTTTGTGTGTATACTTAATACAGAGTCATGCTGTTAAAGACGCAAGAGCAGCAGCAGAAGCCCAGTAACAACAACAAAACAGCATCACAATAATGGGTAATAATGATCATCATAATAATACTAGTGTTTGTTGTCTGTGCATTCACAGTCGGTCAAAGCCGAATGTGGATCATGGTAGATGTAATTTACAGAGTAAATATATTGTGTCTGAAGGCCGGCGTTGCTTAAGGGAAATAGAGGTAAAATGTAAGTATTACTGGGCACGCAAGATACTAAATGAGAGTTAATGTGGAGTAATAATAAAAAGCAAAAGGAAAACTGTAGAGGTATTACCACAGCATATAATATTATTATATGGTGCCTAGAACAGATCAATATTTTCAGGTAGGTATAATATATTATTATTATTTGAGCTTCTAGGATAAAGGATAATACACGAGTGTATTCTTGCAAAGATGATATATTTTTAAACAGCACTATATATTTATATTACGTGTGTAATAATATGATAAATGATGCATGCATAACGTTATCCTTCCGTTGTTGTGCTCTGCTCTCTATGAATAATTGGTACATTCATACGTGCACAATGTATACAGCATCTGATGATGACCGTCGTCGATTGACGAGGAATGAGCATGCAGAAGTCAAAAAGAGTGCCTTTTAAACAAGACCTTGCATTGTTAAATTCTTTCTGGTAAACTGGCTTTTGCTTCACTTTTTAGAACATGTACACACGGCATGTCAACGCAACTTCATCATCCATCCTGCCTGATACAATGATGACGATGATGATGATGAGATGACGATGATAAAAATACAATATGACGATGATGACCATATGATGATATTACTCACCTTACGTTGGCAAACTTCTGTAGCGTCCGTGTGCACACTGCTCCTTGTGTTCCCTTCTTCGAACAAAGCCAAACCATAAGTTATTGTTCGGTAACGCTCCCGGTCGGTGGGTATAATAAAAATATGAATCTCCCAGTAATAATAAAAATAAGAGACAGCAGCAGCCATGCCATAAAAAAGTTGTATTTTACTCTTGTGCTAATAGTAAAGCTCAATAAAATGCTTATGTGTGAACTGGTATATTATATTGGGGATGCCCTTAAAAGTTGCACAGTAACTTTTATGTTGCTCTCTTTTTATTATGACAAGAGGTGCTGTATAGGATCTACAGGAGAAAGGGGATGCCGAGAGCTGTATTAAGAAGATTTGGTTAGTAGGAGCAGAGTATTCTTCGGTGATGTTTCACTCGAATTGATCCGTCCTCGTTGGTCACTCCGCAGCATACAGCACAACGTTTTTACCTTGATGAAATGCACACACATGCAACCCACGGTTGCTGAAGAGAAATTTACTATGCAAATAATATCAGATAACTAATTTTATTCGATATCTATTCCCGCAAAAACGACTGCTGACTGAGTTAGTAAAAGTGATTGAGCCAGATAATATTTTTTGCTTCTTGCTGTTACTGGTTTTTACTTGAAGAAATGCATAGAGTCCAGCCTGGGTATTTGAAAGTATACCTAATCTCGATGAAGAGATGCTGAGATGTGCAAACCGAAAGGAAAGGTTTGTTGTAGTCACTTCACCCCCATAAATTTAACTTGAAATGTCTTTAAAGAATTTCATCACAAGAGTGGCAATCTGGTTCCTTATCAGTAAAACACGTACAATATGGATTTATACTTCTTCAGCCCATACAAAAACTTAGCAAGGACTCTGCTCAATCCTTTTAAAACAATGATAATTCAAAAGTGAGCAATTCATAAAAAAATACTTTGCAACTCGGTAAAAATCGTAGGTTGAAAATGGATTTTTACTGTGTGTGTGTGCTTTGCATGCATTCTGCTTTCAATTCTCGTTAGTAGCATCATCACATCACAAAACTCTCTTTTGGACTCCACATCATTCCCTATTTCAGTTTATCAGCATCAGATAAAAAGAGTATAAAAACCCTGTTGTAGTCTCAAATACGACCGGAGAGAAGGTGAATGTGGAATGAAAGGTGAGTAACGCATCCTCCTAGGTTTTTTATTTGTACGCTACACGAGAAGTAACACCATTCTTTGTATTGTTATCGATATTTCTGACTTTACGTGCGTCCAGCAGAGGGTTCATATTTACCTTCATTATAATAATCCCAAGTGAGACACACGGCTTTGCTTACAGGATGTTAGGGCATGAGAAGATTATACATGTAACATTTGATCCATCGGTGCACTCTCCATAATATTACTCTACTCAAATTCATTGTTCTTTTGAGGCAGGTATAATCATGGCATAAAAAAATCCAAGTCGGTTCCTACTCTGCTCTAATCCAGCTACAAATCCATTACGTCAATTGAGATTAAAAGAATTTTTCCGTTGTGTGATAATCAAAACGATGGTTCGTATAATGTAGGTGACCAAAGGCTAGATTCAGAATCGCGTTTGTTTTCTGAGAAGTACCTTTTTTCTCTGTGCCTACACGTTGCCTGCATATCTGCCTTGCATCACGGCTTAGCCAGCGGACACTGTACATGCACAATGCATTCAAATATTTAACGTTGCTGCTGCAAATCAACTTGAAACATGTGTCGTGTCGTCGTATAGAGAAGGAGTAGGCTAAATAATCAATAAATCAATCAATCAGGATAACCTTCGATTCTTTCCATCAAATTTGCCCCCTTTGGCCATTTTTTATTGCGCGTTGAGCCAAAGTAGCATCAAATTTGAACGAGATGAAATATTACACCAGTGTAAAAGTCAGCGTGTGCATTTAAGTTGGGGAAGAAGATTGCTCTTTTACTCGTCTAGTTGAAACATTGGATTCTTTTCTTTATTGATTTCCACCACTTCCTTGTTACAACAAACTATAGAATGGAAAAAATACAAAGTTTTATCTGCATGTAAAAATTTTCAATTATGTGAGAAAAAAACTATAGTGTAATTCCAAATTCTTTTATTTTTGCTAGTAGCACAAGTTCTTTTTCTCAAGCACATAAACATATAGTGCACTCATTTTTAGGAAATCGTTTCAGGCGAAAAAAATTATACGTTATCGTCTCTAATAAATAGCCAATTGTTTGTCTTTATGATTGGTCAAGGTCCGGATGGCAATCGAATATCGAATCACATTTTAGACTACTGGTACATTTAACGTACTTTAATAGTGCAAGAGCTCTCATTACATTTAAACACTTTGGTAAATAAAATTAGGCTACCTGTATAATAGCATTAATCAGGCCTTTATTCATGGAAAAGGAAATGAAGAACTGATCATGCGGATATAATAAGAGAATGATAATAATATTAAACACTCGAACAATTCCTTCCTTTCAGCTGGTAATTCCTTTTCTGCAACCAAATCAGTCAAGCATTTTTTTAACCATATTATTATTATTTTCAGATATACTTATTTTGTCTCGTCGAAAACGGCTCCAAATCAACCTCCACAAAATGTAAAGAGCTGCAAAAAAACACCAAGCTTATTATGACAGTGATATTTTTCCAATATTGCTGCGTTTACGGATGAAAAGAAATTGCAGAGTGAATTTGTTTCATTGCCATTCAGTCCATATTCCCACCTTTACAAGAAAAGATTGCCATCAGCATTCAAGTTGAATCTTTTTCAGTCTAACAAACACACAATATTTTTCCAAGTTGTTTTCTTCACTTTGACCAATAGTAATTATATTTTTTGATTAAACGAGCTTGGTGGACACCACATAATAATAATTGTATAGTAATAATAATAATAAAATGCATGCATAATGTTATACTTATCCAATTATACATGAACACTATCTGGATCATTTTTTGACAATAAACGGGCACAGCCCACCTAAGATGTAAGCTTCGTAGCAGCAGGAAGACTAAACACAATGACTATTATTGATCATCATCGTCATGTCGAGTTTTTTGGCATAATTCAATTGTATTAATGCAGAAACCAACAACAACCTCTGCGCAGCAATATTATTCCTCTTTGCCATTTACGGATGTTCCTTACAAAAACTATGAAGAGGGGTAAGAATGTGTGCAATATTTTAAGAAAAATGATGTTATCGCTATTTCGCACCCCTACTGCTCGATGATATTGTGGCCCCACCGTGTATGCATTGCACTCAATCATCCTAGCAATAAGTCATGGGGAAGAAGAAGTAAAAAATTCCATTCATAGTCAACTAGTGACGATAACGTTGTACTCAATGCCGCCTTCAAGCCAAATCTGTAAAAAAGCTTACTGGTTTTATTGGATATTCATATTACAAAATCGTTCAGATATAAACTTTTATATTGTTTTATTTTGTTTGATGGTAAAAACACTCTGCCTTTCTTCAGTATTTTAAGTTCTCTAAGTGCATGTCGTAATAATCCCAAATAAGCTACATAATATAGAAATTTACGAGATCATCTTAAAAAACTACTGTCCCCATTTAATTAGATGGGGTTTTAAAATATTAACCTTATACCTAACGTGTTGACCTGATAAAAAAGCTTTTTCTTTCTACAAAAACAAAATGAGCAAGTACATTACATCATTTACTTACAAAGCATATACAATATAGGTACATCGACGACGAAACCAATAAGACCGCTCTCATGTTCCCATCAATCCATCAGTTGTGCTATACACCAAGTTCTGAACCAGGCAAGTTTTTCTGCTGTTGGTAAAATAATAGAACACATAAAAAAAGTATATGAACCGAAAAAATATAAATCTATCTCTACCACTGTCTACATGTTGTAAAAGAAAACTGCATCCCTTCATGTATAATGCATGCTTCTTTTTTATTTTTAACCTCTGTCATACTTTCTCTGCTCTAGAAAGAGAAAAACGCTAGCAAGAAATATAGTTGGGTAATATTTGATTGCTTTGGACAGAGGAAGGAGGACGGATCACCGATGAAACACATTCCCTACAAGCCATTTTATTGCGTGTAATGGTATGCCATGCGCATTCAAGAAAGGCGCAAGATCGATTAATCTTTCGCGTGCCGTTTCACTCTCTCCCCTTCTCTGTATCTTGTAAAGAACAAACACTCTGGCTACAAGAACTACTACATTGCCAGTGTTTCTATCATCATCATCCTCATCCATGCACATATTTACTTGGGGTTAATTCAAAGAAAAGCTATAGACTTTGCCTGACAAACAATCGTCTAATATGATCCGAGTTCTACCACCATTGGTCATGCCACCAGTAACATCAACGAAAAAGAAAACATGCACAACTGACTACTGAATTATGCTCGATAAATAAAGTAACAGATAAAACTATACAAATACTCTGAAATTTTTACACTTACGCATATTGAAATTCTTATCAAGAAAAGATGAAGCTGTGGTTTCAATGGATCCCATAATTATTTTATGTCCACCTTATTAGCTTACTATATAGTCGTTAATTCCACATACCTGGAACTGCTGGAACATTCCGTGTAAACCGACTAGCGACTGATTTCGCCTCACATAAATGATTTGTAGTTTAGGAAGCCAACGACCAAATTATGAATGCAAAATGCATAAATACTCAAAGCTGTAAGATGCAGAATAAATTTGAGGGTAATTTGCAACAGTATTTAAGGGGAAAAGCCTCAACCAATCAAAACCAGCATAATAGATCCAAGTGACAGCCCACAGAACAGAGTTGTCCCATTTACAATTTACAAAGTAATTTATTAGTCAACGTTAATAGTAAGGCTTTCAGATGAGCTATTCATAAATTTAGTTTGTTTGATGTGCGCTACAGTACTTGTACTGGTCTGGTCTAAAAGAAGTAAACTATCATCATGGCAATGTTCTTTTGACTAATGAACATTTTCGTCGTCAGAGCAGTCTCAAGGAGAACATTATTATTTTTGTTTAGAAACGAAATAACCATATATGCCTACCATCCTTTAACTTTCAAGTTATGTGCTTACAATTTGTATGTTTACTGAGCTCTAAATTCATGTACGTGTAAGCAGTAAAGTAAAGCTATGAAAAATAACGAGTACAGTTATGCTCATTTCATTCGTTTTACTATTATGAAATGAATAGCAATAATAATAATAATAATCGGCGATTGTTGAGCGAGCGGTACAATAGCAGTGCTTGTTCGTACATAATATATGCGCACACTTTTATTCATTTTTTCTTTCGTCAAACGACAGAGAACAATATTAGCTATTCCGTCCGCTAAAACGAACAACTTTTTAGATTTCCTACTAGATTATGACACATATTATACGCATGATTAGAGACTGTTTCCTATACCAATTTTACAGTGCAATCTATACCGATCTCTTTTACTGCTCATAAATGACGTAAAAAAGTTATAGACACATATTTCAGTACTAATATCATTGTACCACAGCGTGCTATTTCGTTTGAGCTTGACTTTGATTCACAGCATGAACCAAATAATCAATTGCAAATAATATGGACGTCTTGGTTCCTGATTGGTCAGACGCAAAAAATAAGTAGCTAGCAGTAACACACGTGTTTAAAAGTGTATTTTCAGTGTTTTTATATGACAACACAACCAGTATTACTAACCAGGACATCCACTTTTGGACTTTTGAAACGGCCCATTAAAAGTGGATTAATACCGCATAAAAAATGTGAATATTATTTTTAAACGGTCTGCGCAAGCAAAAAGTAGGCTACTATTTAATAAGTACTCAGCAGATCATATTTTAACGAATGAATCTATAACCCGCTAATACGAGAATTAAAACCGATTTATGGTACTATGAATTATTTACGGGCTATTCTGTTGACAAGTTTTTTTGTTGGGAGTTTATCACTCAAGAGTTAATAGACTTCTGAAAAGAAAACGTTCACGCTAGAAATCGTAAAACTTGTTAACAGCAAGCAGTGTGTACTAGCAAGATCCTGTGCATTGCATCGCGTACGCTACGCTGGTAAATAATTGATTATGCTAATAAGCAACAGAAAGTCAATATTCCTACTTTTACAGCTGTCATAATTAATAAAAGATACAATACGCTTGCCCTGTGCAACATTAAAGTTATTTGTCACTCATTACCTCCCTATTTCATATTTGGGTAAGGTTAAATAAGTTTTTTATCAGATTTAATGACCCTTTATTTTGGCCTACAACTTCAGGGTTTCAACTGATTCAGTGAATGAAAATTGGAATTAGAGTAATTAGACTGCGTAAACACTGCAAGAACACAATAAAACTGAGTGAGTATGCTCTGCTCCTGGTATGCAGCGAGACATGATAGACAATGGAGCACAAATCGTTGTCATGGATATCCACAATAAAAGTATATTGTACTTACATCATTTAGTTTTCAACGGTCTTTGGCTCTGAAGTTTTTAATACTTTTGCGCGTTTCTTATGCATGTGCGTAGTACGCACTGCGTACTTATATATTTTCGTTTCATCAGCATGATCCTTTCATAAGCAACATCCTGAGTTGTCGTAAGCTTCTGTGTTGGCACTGTGTGTGCAAGAAAATGAGTTTACCCACCTATCTCACGAATCGTAAATTTTTCAAGGCTCAACATACTCAGCAATTTAATTTCAGTACCAAGTCGTGATAATTAAATGACTCCTGTATAAATTAAATTTTACATTTTGTTTCATTAAGGAAAAGAAGCTGAGAGGGAGGTTTCAGTCAAGAAGCCAGGCGGTGGAAGTGTGATGAAGAATTGAATTACGCATTTAATGATTTATTATCCTTAACACTCAGAGCGCATACCACTGAGAGTGGCGTTTGCAGGAAGTATATTTTTTATTCCACAATCGGCTACGTCCGACATGTACTATAGTGGATAGCAACTACGAAATTTGTGCATTGTCTTGTGTTTAGTGTGTTCTTTCACTGCACACAGCTTTATGACTATCTGGGGCAATGCAAGACACTCCTAAACATTCTCTCTGTGCAGCTACTTGTCAGAAAGCTCGTGTCGACATAGAAACCTGTTACTATTTTACCATGACAGCTATTCAAGTCAATTGCCTTGGTGAGCTTGTAAAAATGATATTATTTCTTTGAAATAATCTGAGAAATAATGCTCCAAGCTAAATAATGATTTGAAATGCTCAAAGAAAAATTAATAATAATGAAAAGTGCTACTGAACTTTTCTGTGCTACCATTTATGAGAGGGGATGCGTTGAATTGCTTGTAAACTTCAAAAAGTTTTTGCTTCTGTAAAACTGATTCAGAGAGGGCTTGCTACCGATTGCATAACAAAAAAGATGGATGACAGAGGATTTAAAGGGCAATTCGAATCGAAAAAGTAATTGCTGCCTTTATCATGGCTGTTATGTTCAAATCATGAATGAACAACAATGGGATAGAGCGTGAAAAACGAGACAATGATGAAAGGCAAATAAGGAATTGCTACGATTATTAATACTGTTGCTACACAGTGTTATGGATTCGTATAATATGGCCACAACAAGCTCGATAGCATAATAATAATTGTGTTGTATAATGCAAAGCTCTATTGTAACTGTGGGGTTTAGTTTTCCAACGACGACACTTGTTATATGTTTAATGGAGCATTCCCGCATAACATGGTACTTATGTGACCATTATAATAATATGATGAATTGGTAAAAGTTAAAATCAGAATGTGTTGGATCAGAAGCGTATTAAAAATGTGTTATCATGATGTTGGTATAATAAACTTTGCATAATAAAGGGACTTATTTGTATCAGAAAAAAAAATTTGATGTCATCTAAAAAACGTGGTAAACGAAATAATGAGCTCGCGAAAGAGTCTGAGAAAGTCATTGTGCTTCCATTCACTACTTTACTGCTGTTTAAAGTCAACATGGAAAATTAAAACTTGCAGATGTCAGATCGCATATAATACAAAAAAAAGTGAGATGAATTTTGTGGTTAGAGGCGACATAAAGACTTGACATGAACACGGACGACCAGCAAAACATGGAGCGTTACAACAAGCCGTGCTGACCTATGCCGCTATAGCTGATAACAATACTTTGGAATGTTTGGGCTACTACCAGTAATACTGAATGGATACTTTATAATACTCCTGTGCAAAGTTTACAGTCATTTTTATGATAAATGTTTGTGCAAATGGAACAAACATCTATATATTTATAGGCTACAGAGCTGCTGATTCTCGGTTTTTAAGTACAAGAGAAGAGAATATTAAAGATGCCAAATGACTTGCAAATATATGGCTACTGTTGAGATTCCTATTATTTTTCTGTCTTGTGTCATCGATGAAATTCTTCATCAGATTTATCTCAAGTCTCCCGTGGACCTACTTAATTTCAACGTCTGCTCGTTTTTACGATCATCATCATCAACGTCATTGCCCGTATGTAATAGTGAAAATAATATTACGTATTGCCATTGACTTGCTACGTTCTTTACTGCTGCAGTTTACCGTATGCAATAATATAATGTTAGCAGCAACGAGGCTGTTATGAAAACAGAGTCATGTAAACTTTTAATCAAAATGACAGTGAAGAAACTTTTGTAACTTTACTGTAATATTGTCAATAATGGCAATACATAATAATGAGCAGATTGAAAGCGGCTAGACTATCGGTCTCTCGTCAATAAAGCTACATCGCCAACAGCGTGAATCACTGGGTAAATAAAACATAAATAAAGTTAAACTACTCTACTAAAAGATCAGTCATTTAAAAAATGCAATCATGCAAGGGTTTCTTTATTTTGCGGCGCGAGAATGGAATCAGTCATTGCTTGATTTTTATTGAGACGCAAATGAAGTGCGGATGGAAGGGCTCACGCAACGTCACATTATTATCATCACCGCTAAATTCCAATCAGCCAATAATATTTGGTACAACAAATAATATTATTGTTATTGTACAACAAGCAAATCAAACTAAAAAAAGTAAAGTAAATACATGTTTAGGCTATTCATTTTGTCTAATATGCAATATTTTCAGCGTAGTATTTAGCAAACGAAATGCTAAAAGCCGCGGACAATCACTCCTTTGTATGGTGTGTATATTTTTTTGATAATCGTTGCCTTTCTCATTTGTAATTTATTATGGCAGCATAATGGTAAAAGTTGAGATTGTGCAATCTTAATTCACAAAAGATGCAATATCAAGCAATCTTTTTTATTTATTTTTATTTGTAAATTCCTCTTGTTGACTTGGTATTATGATAAGAGCATATAAATTCTATGTATTTCGACAGTGGACTTTAGCGTTCATTTTTGGCAAGATCACTGCTTGCTAAATTGAAGAACACGTGTGTGTATAAAACTGTATCTCAATTTTTTATTAAATAGGGGCAAAATTTGTATGTTAGTTTATGAATTGCTGGAACATTTAAAGAAATATTTGAAATTGAAAAATTGCATTTACTTCGCAAAAGAATGTGATAAACTTGTTAAATTCTACTCGATTTTTAGTTCAGCATGGTAACTGATCTGCCGATGTCAAATTTCCAGCTGTGCTCATAAAATGGTATGAAAGTGTCAATTTCATCTGTACACCATGACACTGAGAAAAGTAAAATGAGAAACGTACCATCATTCGAATGTGTTGAAGATTCATGAGCGCACGATATTGTATATATTCAAAATTGATTGCCTGGTAACGATAAACTTTACAAGCAAAATCGAATATCATTTTTGTAAAAAACCTGAGCAAGTAGCAGTGCACAGTGCAACAGCAGTAGTTTAAGATTTATTTTCGTGCAGTGCATTTTGATCCACGATTCTAACCTTCTCGTTTTTATTTAGGAGACCACTGCGGTAGATATGATGGCAAACGAAGACAATTCAAACATTATACTGCCAGCAATTTGCTCTTTCAGCATTAGTTTTAAACATATTTTAAACATATATTAAACTGGGGGATGGTACACCGAACCTTGAGCATAATATTTTCGGTTGTGTGAGAGTGAAGAGCGTAGACTGCAAGACAACACAGCAGACAAACTGAAAAAGTGCGAATACATTATGTATGATCATCTGCCCCATAATCCTGTAGCCTGTCCGATTTTTTTCCGATGACTGCTCGTAAAATGCTTAGAAGATATAAGACCTCCAAGTAAGTCATGCATATTATTAGTAGATAACCTGAGAAGTTGGACAAGCGCATAGACCACGACGACCAAGAGGAACGACAATATTTTATGAGACGGAAAAATCTGAGTGAGTGAATGAACTGATGCTAGAAAGTTAGAGTGGTATTGGCTTGCTCAAAAAAGTGCTGGCAGGCAGGCAGGTAAAAAGGTTGAGAGAGATAAAGAGGTTTACAAAAAGTTAGTTTTATATTCTTCTCATAATATTATTATTGAGGCTTCTTGTGGAAGACCTCCACAACCATTATGATACCTACTTGTGCACAGGGCTGGGTTTCACCAGATCCTCTCGCCTTAAAACAATAATTCCTCTTACGGATGGATAGATCCATTTTATTTGGTATTTTCCAAGCATCTGCAATAAAAGGATTTGTTGGTTGTTTGAGGCATAATGATTTTTACAACTTTGCTTATTACATCATATCACAAGAACAACATTACAAAAGTGAATATAGCATAAAAATATTGCTTGAAACTACCCCATTTGTTATTGAAATGTAAATACCCACACGAGATGTTCTTCCAATCTTCGGTCGTCCGGCGTGAGAAGACACAAGTGAATGTGTGCATTATAATAAAAGGATGTAAGCGAATAAAATAAACATGGCATGATCGTATATACATAATTAAATCTGCCATGCCTCTTTCAAAAATGCTCGCATAATTACTTCATTTTCATTTTATCCGTGTCAGTCATGCGTGACTCCTGTCACCAATAAATGCTTGGTTACCATATGCTGGTACATTGTATATCCAAGATTCTATGATAGTATATGTTCAGCTGAGGTAAACTGAAAGCGCGTATTTGTTATATTCTGTTTATAGGTCATTTTTATTTTACTCTGCACTGAAATGAATGAAAAATGTTTAAAAAACGAGTAATTTTAATATTGATTCATTGCAAAGATAGTAAAGTAAAAGTACAAAAGTGTAACATGTCAAGAATCCATTTAGGGAAAGTTTTAGCAACACATCTTTCAAGTATTTTTTATGTTTGAGGCCGTTTTGTTCTCCGTTTGTTTCAAGAGATTTTATTTATTGCAATAAAACGATTTTAGTTTGCATGCCGAGCTGCACCAAATGAAATCCACATTTGTGAGATGATTGGATCACGTAGTATATGCCACTTTAAATTGCCTTAGAATAAGTTGGCATTACCTTTTTGTTTTTTAAGAAAATATATTGCTCCTTGGTAGCAATTTCGTATTACATGTGCTCATTTTATATTTTTAGTTTTACTCAAACACGTAGAAGAACTCGTTTAGGTAAACTACTATATCAAGTAAAGTGCCCGTCGTCGTTGGGCCATGCTTTTGTTCTAGCTTACTGATGGTTGACCAATAGATGCGATGTGAAAGCTAGATACACAAAAGTTCTTACATCTTGACATTATGACAAGAACCTTACGTTAGCGAGTTAATCATCCCATACAAAGACCGAAGAGTGAGGATCCATACGATGAGTAATGAGCATTTAAAAATATATAGAGTCTAATATGTCGTTTACAAAAGCGTTTTTAATACTGATAAATGTAGGAATGCACTAATAAATAACAATTTAATAGCGTTACACCTACATCTACTGACATTTACACCAATCTCGCTTTTATTCTCTCTGGGAGCAAAACTAGCAGCAGCATGTGCCTTGCATGTGTGTATTACGGGGCAACTCAGTTTCACTTAGCAACAACAGTAATTATTCAATCATCATTCCTTTGATGTAATTCTAGGTAAATCAAAATGATGTGACCATTTTTGTAAATACGCTTACCTTCAATAATTGCCTCACTTGCAACAATACCAAAAAACTTATACGACATGCCTACTCTCTGCTTAAATAGCTACAAAATCGCAAATTTTCTTAAAGAGGATTTTTTCAAGAATTGCGCACTAGTCTATATATCTATTACAAATATACCATTCCATTCACGGACATGTATAAATGTGAAAATATACGGGTTGCAGATAAGCAAAACTAATTCTCAGCGAAAATTAAAAGCACACACTCGTCTATTGTTGTGTGCAGAACGGGGAGTAGAGAGAGGAGACCATTTAGAACATTTTGCAGATGATCATTTTTAAGGAAAACTCGCCTCGTAATTCATAATAACCACATTTTCTTTATCATAATCATTTGCTACATAAAACGTGTAGAGATGGAGATACAGACTATCATCAAACACACCCCTGCACTCATGCATCATCCGGACTTGTCAATTTCAATGGGACTACCCAGACCATTAATAAGAATTTAATTAATTTTTGCCAATTTTTATTTACCTCCTCGCAGTAGGTACGTCAGCAGCCTAGTCTTGCAGTAATAAAGATGCAGCCAAGTAAGTAAACATGTCCATTTTTCTTTTCCGAGACGAAAACTCATTTTAAATTTGTCAATGAAATATTATACATATTATATGAAAATATGAAAACCATAGCCGTTTATGTATAACAATGAAAAAGCTACAGTTTTTTTGTTAACAACAATTTACGTCGAGTACAGGAAGGTCCGTGCCACTACTATACTTAACCAACAAGTTGTAATGTTTGTAGGCAGAGCTTTGTATTTGCAGAGATTAGGAAAATAATGTGAGAAAAGTCATTAACAATTTTCATCTGATTCTGGTAGAGGTTTTATGAGGGGGTCAACTAGTCTACTTGTAATATTGTATATTACGCATGCTTGTCATAAATTCAATAAATTATCATCTCTCCACTCAACTCCGTCTAAAAGAATAGCACCATAATAAATATTTCTTTTACATTTTGTCCGGGATTCACCGAAGGAAAGAGCAATTCTCAAGGTCTTATTACCAATATTAAATATTTACGTTGGTGGTTCCTGAACAGTACAAATACCTGAACATCCCAGCTTTCACCTTTCCTTGTTAACTACATCCACATAATCTTGTTGTTTTGGGCTGGTTAGCATGCAAATGAGGATATTTGTATGCAGTTCATTGTTCATAGTATGCACTGTATGATGATCATGATGACGTACTTACTGTACCACTTCAATCTCTTCACCTTTTCCAACTGACTTTACCAGTGGCACAAACAGAATCAAATACAGGGTTTCACTCTAGTCTGAGCGCAGAAAAAGACAATGATGATGGTGAGTGGTAGATGAATTTGCTGTGTCAGTAGTGTGCGGTCTCTCAACTGGTTGAGGGATGAGCAGTTAATTCCTTTTCGCCCGTGTTTATCATGTTATTACATGTTAAAGTGCAAGAAAGTGATTTCCTTTTCAAAAGAGGCCCACGTCAAATCTGCTGCTAGCTTTAAATGTTACACATTTGTTCTTGCTGATTGTATTTATTTTACAAACTGTGGCAACCACACACTCGTTCCTCAGGTTTTACGCTTGTCTCCAATTTTTAAAGAGAAGATCGATTCCTGCATTGTTTGAAAATCCAATTCCACATAACATGACTCATTATGAGAATTTCAATTCTTGAGACAATAGGCAGGTGCGAATAAAAAACGAATTTGTATGTGTGATCGCTTTCACCATTTGGTTCAGCCAGAGCATCATCATATATGAGGGAATGTAAATCATTGAAGTATATGCAAGTTGGTTATATTGTTGAAATGATTTTAATGAGTGTTTTTCATCTAGATTAGAATGAATCACGAGGGATGTACAAGCGCTTTTTCTCAAATCACAGAAAACATTTTTGCATTTTTATTCACTGAAACAAAACAAGTCACATTATGATAGTCACTCTAACAACAACCATCTTTCTTATACAGCTGAATATATAATCCCAATCAGTCACGGAGCATATTAATTAATTAGCTAGTTTCGGATAAATAGCAAGAAAATAAATTCTTTTCTACACAGAACGACAAGAAGTCGATAGAATTGATAACTCTCACACAAGTTGCCTTACCAAAAGCAGGTAACACCGACAAACAAAGATTAAAAAAGATAAACATTTTTCATTCATATTATTCCACTGCTGTGATTTTACTTGATGAGGATGCTGCAAATTTGTTTTTAAAAAATCAAAACTGTACCTCAGCAAACACAATAATTTTTAAGAAATACTTTTTATTATTATTACGATTATTTCTTACACATACAGGTCAGATTTACTCAATTTTTTACTATTTGTATCCTCATTTTAATTAATCGTACATTATTAATTATACAAGTAATTATATATATTTATTTATTTGTATGTTTGTAAGTACAACTCCAGCAGTGGTGACTATTACACATTCATTCTTAGAGTAAAGAGGAAGGGAGAGACCATACGTTTATGTTTTTGGTAATACGTTTCACTAAATACTCATTTATTCGCATATTTTTTGTTACTTTCACTACCAACAATTATCCTACATATTATGAGGATATTTACGATCGTTCTAAAACAACGAAAAAATATCCTGCCTTCTTTCATCATCCTATTCAATTATCATGAACATTAATAGTTTATTTCTTTTTGCATGCAATACACGTTTTTAATAGTTACCACAACGACCCATCACCTACAATCTTTCCTTGCATTGCCGCAATCAACCTTTCTTCTTTCTTCACTCTTCACCCAACATTACTATCATCACCAAATAAAGCGAAAGTATTTGTTGATACTCCCTCTGCTTTTTTTATTGAACATGACCATTCATTGAGCCACAAAACTAGAACTACCATCATTCTCCTCATTACTAACTATGCATAATGTGACCGATTGATTACCGTGTCGTAAATAATAAGAGGATTGTAAATTTTGATGAGACTCATTTAGGAATTTTTTAATGCATTGATATATATATATTTCTTAGAGCAACGAATTAGATATTTCTCTTAATGCAGACTCACGTATTATTACCATCAATCAAGGTTTTAAAATGTCCCTTTTGATTTGCTATAATTATATATATATGATGATAGTATTAATATATAACTTTAGTCACACCAATCTTTATGGTATGATTAGTCGTAGTATGAAAAATAGTATCAAGAAGGCAATAAAAAAGAATAAAAAGTTTATAAAAACATTTTGACAGCTATACCGGAAGAGAGAGAAAAAAAACAAAAATATATAGTAGTAACCCTTTGTGGAAAAATGTTCTACAAAATATCACGTATTGTCAAATAAAAAATGTTGAAGCTTTTATAAAATACAAAAAATAATACCTATGTTCTAATTTTAAGCACTTACGTTTCCATAACAGCATTATTATTATTATTATAAATTGTATTGTATGTTGTGTGTGTGTAATATTTTGAATCCTTAATGGAGTAAATCTCTGCGTACTTTTTGTAAACATTATATTTTTATATGATCAGTACTTTACTTTTTACAATATTCGTGTTTACGTAGTGTTTTTAACATTAGGAAATGTCATCATCATGCTCGCATGACAAAGTTAACAATGATTAATCATTGAGCATGAGTAGCCACTGCTATCATCATGCACTATCATCATTGTTACAAGAAATTGATGTTAGCCCACTAGTTTCTGTCTCCGTAATATTATGTATTTTCTTAAAATATGCACACGCCATTAAAATTAAATAAACATTTTAAATGAATCTATTACTAATAGCAGTAGTAGTAATGATTTACTAATGACAATAATAATTATACAGCCGTGCAGTAGTAGTACAGTATATATATTATGTAATCTGAACCAGTTGAAACTTTTATGTGTTACTTGCATATTATTTAAGTGTGTGAAAATAATAATTATTGATAATAAATGGGTTTTATTTATGTAGGCTTGTGGGTGTGCACTTATTTATGATGATATTTAATATACTTTAAAAAATATTTTTAGCATTAAGATCACTCTCGCTCTCGAAAATAATAAAAATAAAAAAGGTACTTGAAAAATTGGTATAATCCCTTTCTTTCTTTTAAATAGACCAGACAAGCAGGCACTCGTACAAAGAATGCGTATACAAAATAAGAGCACAAAAAAATACTCCACTTCTTTTGCTATTGAAAGTAAAAATCTTTGTGCATTCTTCTTTTTTATCGAACACGGAACAAAAAAAGCCTCAGAATTTAACTCTACATCAAGAGAGGTTTTTTTTCTCTGTCTTCTCTTCATTGTTGCACTTTAGTATTATTCGTGTTCCTATTCGTCAATACTTTAAGTTTTTCAAGTTGTTGCTGTAACAGCATTCTTTCCTTTTCTTTTGCTACCATGAACTCTATATCCTAAACAGTACGCAATAATAGTCAAGTAGTAGTAATGATAATTATATAGTGTGTGTATTATAAAGTAGCATATATAATATGCAATTGGCATTGTAATTTAAATTTAACAATGCATCACTTGTCGTTGTTGCTACTATCAGTGGATGGGGAGAGGACAATAATTTGAAAAAAAACTAATACATTTAATTTGTATTCTTGTAAAATTCAAGAAAAGGTAGGTCAGAGAACAGAAGTTAAGGAGCTAAAAAACAATGTTCTTCTCTTATTTTTTACATTGCAACAATCAAAAATAATTCAGATACAATGACGGGAATAATATATGGGATATGTGAACGATCTATAATATTAAGTTACTTATCATGCGCAATTGTGTATGCCTATTCAAGATAAAAATCTGTGCATGTCTGTAGTGAAGTGTGTTGTTCAACAGCAAAAAAAAACTACGGGCACAGTGCACAAGGCAAAGTTGTTCGGACCTCGACTTGAAAACTGCATAGCTAACATACACAATCATACCATCACAAGAGAATATTGCAATGTAGAACGCAAGACAAGGTGGGTATGGGCAAATGAATTGCAAACTGGATGAAAGCTTGAAGAACTTGTGTGAGCTGCTACTGCGTCAACAAGAGCAGCCAAACTACTGGGGCAAACTGAGACAGTATCTAGTTTCACAAGTTAGCTTACAATCCGAAATGAGCTTGGTAAAGAAAAGTTGAAGGGAACGAATTTATGGAAAAATACAAGTCTCTACATAAAATATTGTAAATATTGAATGAGTTCTTACACACACGAAGAATATAACCAATAATGAACGGTGACAGTACACGAGAGATAAAAGTGTGCAGAATTGCAGTGCGCACTAAAATATTCATATATTATTTTTGTTTTCGATTCGTTCAATTTGTTTTATATTTTTGTGTGTGTGCCATATTTAGAAGTAAATTTACACACTAACATGACGCTTCATATGTAACGACAAATGATCAGATCTGGAGAAGGCTCGGTCACACAGGCGACAATGAAAGGGTCTGTCCCCTGTATGCTTTCGATAATGCCTCGTTAATTCGTCGCTCCTTGCAAACTTCCAACCGCAGCCTTTCCACGTGCACTGATACGGCTTCTCTCCTGTATGGGTCCTTAAATGAGCCTTCAAGTGAGAGGATTTCGTGTAGGTTTTGCTGCAGCCGGGATGAGAACACGTGTGATTCGTGACTTTTTTTCTACCCCAGCCTCTCCGCGATCTCTTGTTTGGTTTTGTTGAGTCTCCAGTAGCAGCAGTAGTGGCAGTGGAATTTGTCGTGGCACCCACACTGTTGTTGGCTGTGGCAGAGATCCTACTATTATTGTTTTGATTTTTGGAAGTTGCTTTGGTGTTGCTTTTCTGACTGGCGGGGGTTGCATTGTGGTTGCTACTGTTATTGTTATTACTGCTAATCGCTTCCAAATTCACGGTGCTAATGCCAGACAGATTTGTGTTGGCTGACTGACCCCTCGAAACATTGAATGATGTTGGCTGATTGCTACTGCTGCTAAGGTTGGACGTGACTTGAGTTCCGGACACCACAATTAGCGTGTCGTTTACATTTTGGGACGTGGGTTGCTGAGTAGCTGCTACAACGACTCCAACTGAAACATTGGAGGCACTGGCTGTCGATGAGGAAGAAGTTGATCCATTATTTAAACCTTTGTTGCCAGTACTAGTTGGCCCTAACGCTGAAGATGACGTGGAGAGCAACTCCACCAAGTTGGGTGATGACGGAGGTGTCATCACTTTGAGTTGCACTGGGATCGACTGGACCGTGTACCCATTAGCTGTTCTTCCATTTGGAAGGCCTAGGGTGGCTATGCTTGGCAGTATTTGCTGCTGTTGCGACTGATTTACACTTACGGGGCAAGATGAGCTCATTTGGGAAAGGGTTGCCATTTGCGTACTATGCAGTTGCTGTGAAACATTATTGCATTTCGCATGCTGCCTTTCCTGTTTAACTGTTCCACTATTGGAAACACTCCGTGCTCCCATTTTGCCCTTATTTCCTTGTAAATTATTCAAATGTTTGCCAGTTTCTGGACTTGCCGGTGGCGACATTTGTCCTGGCATTGTAAATGTGGCACTGTTGGTATTACACACCACGTCCACTCCACGTAGTGGTTTTTGCGTTTGAATCACAGTCATAATTGTGTCAAATTGGTGAAGTGAGGAGTCCAGTTCTGTGTTGTCACTATGGTTAACGTCTAAAGGTTTTGTACACGAAACATTGGAAATGGCAGAAAGGTTGTGCATTGACATTGAAGGAGAGGAAAGGGGTACTGACATTCGTGAAACATGCATGTGTCCTTGGGGGTCCTGTACCACTGGACCGTGACTCACGTTTCCAGGGAGAGATGACTCCAAAGTACTATGTACAGGTGTGGCTTGTCGAACACTAAGGTTTCCACTATGATCATCGTAATGACTTAAGGGCTGACTATTATGTGCTGAGATAGAAGAACAAGTGGTAGTAGTAGTAGGTGAAGAGATTGTAGGAAAATATGGTAAGTCTTCTGCGGCTCTGTTAATAAGTAAATCTAGGTCAATGTAGTCTTCTGCTCCGGGATAAGTTGGGTCAGAATGGCTCGCAGTGGCAATTACCCTGTCCCCCGACGTCGTTCTGTTTTGCAAGTTGTGATGGTGAACCTGAGCAGGATGATTGAAAGGGTCAACATGATGAGAACGGAGCGTCGTTGTAGATGCTGCTGTCGTTTGTGAAGAATGATGCAACGCAGAGGATCTTGGTTCGTGAAGTGAGCTAATCCTTCCAGGAATGTTCGCAGGGTTCTGGTTGAATACTGTCGTGATTGCTTGGTCTGCTGTAGGGATCATAAGTGATGAGGAGGTTGTCGAACAAGGGGTTGTCAGAGACGTTTGAGCAGCAAACGTTCCAGAGCCAGTCAGCAACAGAGGGGATTCGGAACACCGTTGAGAGTTTGAGGTGGAGGAGGACGTGCATGATGAGGAGGATCCCGTTGGACTTGATGGGTCACTCAGTACACCAGCCGAATTATCTGATGACGCCTCCCCCAGCAAAACACTCTCGATGTCTTGCCACATCTGTAAAAAGAATCAGAATAAACGAAAGTCAACTTTACGCTCATAATAATCTTCGCTCACGTCAGCATGAAAGAGAAGATAATTCTAGCAAAGCTGAAAGCGGAGCAAAAAAAAGCGATTACATGTCCTCCAGGGAGAAAATGAATAAAAATGATATGTTGTTGCATAAGGAATCGAAAGATAGGAGGATGAAGGACACGTACAAAAGCCCCTCGCGTTGTTGTTATTTACATTCTGAAATGACCTACGCGTCTCTGCATTGCAGCCATGCAACAATAATCTGCCTTTCACTGTTACGTCTTCAGGACACACACGACGACATCATCAGATGAAACAAGGCACTGCGCAGTAATGACTACTTTACCACCTGAAACTTTTCCTCGCAATGTGTGCCTTTTATGTAAGTGTAAGTAGATAATGTGGGGTGTGCAGTTCCCATAAAAAATTAAGATGACCATCATCATCATCATGGCAGGAGTGCTGGCAATACAAGAATCTACTATTATTATTATAGAACAATGACTTTTATCGTCGTGATGCGTAATATATAATACAGTCCATTATTATTTGGTAAATAACCCAGTTTTGTTTTGGTTTAAGTGCACCAGTACCAAGAAAGATGCATTTTCATTTCAACTTCACCGATTATTGTGTCTTTCACTTTCATCCACGGCAAGTACGCCAGTATTACGATATAGTATAATTGCAGATGTCAGAAAGACATTTTATGTGATCCAATGCAGCAGGCAAGTATTCTGAAGCAAAAAAACTGTATTATCACACAGCCAAGTAAAGTATAACCACGAGCAGGGAATTTTCAATTTCGCAACTCATAACTGACGAAGAAATACTTTTGACTAAAGTCAAACCTATTTTGATTAAAGTATGCAGAACACCTTGTCCGTATTAAAAAGGTTTCTTTTTGTCTTGTGTATAAACAGACAAGTTTTGAAAGAAAATGTATAACCAACGGCTTTTACCTGTGTGATATCATCACAAGTTCTAAAATTGCCAACAAAAATTGCGTCTTAAAATCTAAAGAAAAAACTTAAATTTTCGGGAGTAGGACAAGTAGTAGTAATCATAATGTAGCAAAAACTCTGTTATGAATATGTAATATAATCTGGCCGTAATACAACAATGATGATATTATGATGATGTTGGCAAAAATAATAGTCGACACTCTGGCAACATCATCATGATGATGATCATCATCATTGTAATAGTAATCATAATAATAATAAAGATTGAATAGGTAAAGCTCGCAGAAAAAAACGATGAAATATAAAGATGATGATGACGATCCTGATTCTGTTACATTTAACGTTGGTCGAGGCTTTGAAACAGTTAAGATATACATGACAAAACAGAAGATCACAACAGCGTCAAGGAATATAAAAAAAGATGAATAAAACGAATGGCTTGGAGCCCTTTTTAAAGATTTTTTTAAAAGTATAAAACGCTACACATGCCGCTAATTCTTACACTTTACTTTCAGCTGCTGATAATTTGGATCATCAGAGCCAGAAGGAATAAAATAATAAATTTAAATCTATATAATGCAACCACACCACACCAAAGTATCTGTATCATCTCATCTCGGCCTAAGTACTGCCAACATTCTTCTTCTATCTTTGTTCTCTCCCTCAGAAAATTCTTGAGCGTGCCTCTATGGTTCTTGTCTTGTCTTTTGTCGTCCTCGTCGTCGTGGTTATATTGTCTTTATGTTATCGGGCTGCACAATGAGACTGATGAGTGTACTAGAAGTAAGACATGATGTGGTGGTGTTGGTGGTATCATCATTACATCCTAAGTTCCGGCACGTGAAAAAGGTATATAGAAAATTATGCTAATGACAGGGCTTCCTAATGACGCCTTTTAATATCGTCGCCACACCATCCGCCGCATCACACAAAACTATTCTTCTCTAGCCCTGGTTTGATGATGCTAAATATATATTATGTTGAGAATATATTACCGCGGCAGAGGACAACAATTTTTGCTTCTAAAAAGATTTCATTCTTTGATACAAAGTCGGTTATTGCAGAGAGAAGAGAGTCGTTACTCTTTTTAATGCTATTATAGTTTTCATCTTCAGCCTCGTTGCATCTCTTCCTCAGAAAATGTGTGCCTGATGACGTGAGGACGATAATGCTGATTTACTATGACCAAAAATTACAACAGTAGTGGTGGAGGTACTGATCATGGTGATGAGGTTGGTGATAAATAAATCCATGCAGATTCTGATGTGCTTAAATAGTACCACCCGGCCTGACGACTGTAGAGTACATCAAGAAAAAAGAACAAAGTAGTAGGTTTTTTCTTGAGGAGGCACACCAGATTATTTGATACCACCTATTATGATGATCATTTTTGCGTTGAGTTTCTCAATGTGGCACAGGATTTAAGAGACTTGCACAAAAGGTTTTATCATTCATGATAACCGTAAAAATATTCGCCAAGCAATAAATATTACATACATGCTTGCATTTTCCCCATCTCTCCTTGAGAGTGAACTAAAATTGAAAATCTGAAAACAGCAATTAAACCACTGCAACATAAATCAAAACGTATGGGCATGAAAAGCTCAACAGAATTAGGCTATCTATTGTTGCAGTGTAACAGGTTAGTACAAGAGACGGACCAAACATTACCTGGAGGCAAGATCACTTTGATTGCCATTAATATTTTTTATTTATTTTCAACATAGTTGCAGTATTATTACCATGTTAAATAGTATTCTACACCGAGAGGAAAATGAGTTACCATGTTAACCACGCTGTTTCATGTTCTCTTGTTTGTTAATATTATGTAAGCGCAAATTTATGTTGTACAACAAGAGAACTGGCATAAGGCAGCATTGTAATAATAAGACTACATAGTCATTTCGGCAAAAATATTGCCATGTTTGATGAAAATGAACTGTAGTGATTGACGATTTTCTGCAATTAACATTGAGAAAAGCTGGCCATTACAATTAACAGTTTTGACGGACGGAGTGATTATTTCTGCAGAAGCAGAAGAAGTAGTGGCCCATTTAATTTTTACTTTTTACACTGCTACTCCTCCGTTTTATTTGTTCTCCTTGGTAATAATGGCATTACTTTTGACTGTGAAAAAAATTTTCTTCGAAATGAAAAAAATCTCTACAAGATGAACGTGTTGCACTGCACCGCTGCAACAGAACACAGATAAAAAAGTAAGATGAACGCACACACACTGCTACTTACACCAGTTTGCAAAGGGCAATGCAGTTGTGTCTTAACGAGAATCTCTCAATCAAGCAAATTGAAATGGGTTTTTTCCCTTTACACCAAATAATATCAATACAACAACTTACTTAGTATGCGTGATTGTTACGCGAACATAAAAGCGGAGCGAACATCTTTTTAAGAAAAAGTCGTGAGCTGTTAGATGCCAAAATGGAATGTCAGTAAAAAATATGAAAAAAATCATATCAAGCCAGCAAAAACCATCTTACAGTTGAAAACTAGCCGCGTGTATTGATATCAAGATAACATTCAACTTGCCAGCCACAACAACAATACATGATTTGATTGGATTTTTTTCAACGTACCACGACCTCATCCTCTCGAAAGAGAGAAATTGTAACAGATCTGTTGCAAGTGGTCTTATTACTATTTTCAACTTCCCAATATCATTTCCAACAACCACAACATCAGCAGCAGCTTAAGTATTTCAACACAGTTTTTCCTTCTGAATTTCAACAAGAGTAAGATGGCAACTAGAAAACCCAAAATGTACAATTGTCTCTCGATAACTGCATAATATCATGTGATGGCTTTATAATGCAATCGCTGCAATGCAACACAGTAATATATTCTATTGTGGTTAGTTAGCAGTTCGTTATTTTCTGATGATGAAAAAAGGCTTTTTCCTCCCCTTCAAAATTCCTAGAAAGAAAGATGACGGGTAAATTATTGATCTGGTCTAGTTTGGCAAAGAAAAGAAAAACGTGATATATTATGGATCTTTATAGCAAAAGCGTACAAGAGGAGGGATTCCTCCTTCCATTCACCGACAACAAACTGGCTAACTGCTGCTACTTCTGTATTGCCAATTTTGCCGTCATCAATACCATCAACATCATCATGATCACGAGGAGATCACAACTTGATCCAAACTTTTTGTGTCTTAAATTATTGGTAATAATTAGTAATCATGATGATAGTCAAATAAATAAAAATAAAAACAAGAAACAACCTCAACAAGCACACCTTGCACGTTTCAACTAACTCTCAGCGCTCTGCCTGTGAGGAAAGATGTGTTCATTTCATAAAAAGGAAAAAAAGCTGACCGAGGAAATCTCTTAATGAAGTTATGATATTGATACACATTTAAGTGTAACACAAAAGTACAAGTTTAGAATTTGGCAAGAGTACAAGGTGCTTCTTATATTGTCAATTGTGCTGTTGTTATCATTACAAATATATTATGTTGATTTGATGATGCACCTACACAATCAAGGTTTGGTGTTTTGATAACTGTGTGGCAAAGTGAATAAAAGGCACGACAACCAGAATCTATATTTTTCTCTTTAATTACACCCAAAAGGTTGTAATGTGACACTTGTCCATATTGTCTCGTATACGACACGTTCCATTTTTCTAAAAATCAACATCATAAAGTAATGTAATAGAGTAAAAACTTCCCCTTCTGTCAAAAGGAGATGTTGCAAGGGAGAGAGAAAGATACTATGGAGAGGAATGCAAAACGCAAGTTTCAAGTTTGATGTACTATTCTTGCAGAATTGCAGAACTGACCGCTTGATTAGCACAATATATTATCGCACTTTTTATTTGCACGGTTACTCTTTTAAATGCAATTAAGATTTATGATCTGCAGGTTACACTTAATCACCAGTGGTGGTGTATAATATGTGTGAGTGCATCCAAGTGGCAATTTTTTATAAGGCAAGGCAGGATAAAAAGTGATTTTCAACATCTATTAAGCTTCTTAATCTAATGGAATAGTCAGATTCTTTTGGTTGTCATCGATTGTCGCTCGACGTTGTCGTCGTTGCTAGTATCCCAGGCCAAATATACATGAGAAGACTAGGACTGGAATGGAGCAAATGCATTTTATCATGGCTAACTTTTCAGGAAAACCAAACGTAACCAAAAGAATATAAAAGTGGAAAACCAACTTGTTTTGTCCAAACAACAGCAGCTTGCAAGGACACACACACCAGAGAAACAGGTATAATATTATTTATTCGATGATGAATGGAATATTGATGGAAAAAGATCGTCTGTAACCAGCAAGTGACCAGAAGCACTTGATCAAAGCAGGATCATCATCATCATCGTCGTCGTCGCCAACACTCACACACAACCAAACCATTATCATCCTCTTTTGTCATCCTCAGCATTATCGTTTTGGACAGAAGATGCAGAAGCTCAAAAAATCTAGTGCCAACTCACACTGCACTGTGTAAAGACTGCTTAGGCAAATTTTTATCACAGTTGCTACGACATTATTGCATCCACAGAGTTGGTTGCATTCGAGTAGTGGTTGCTACTTTGAGTAGTTGAGTTGGTGTGAGCGAAGTAGTTAAAATGTATGCGAAAAAATGTATATCAACTCGAATGTCCATTATTATTACCATTATTATTTTACTGATTGATACATAATATCAACCAATAAATCCATGGCAATGATTTGCATCTAGTTTGCATATAAGTCTATATATACATAAAGCAATAAAGAAGGCAAGGAGCATCATACAAGGAAGAAGATCATTCTACTTTTGCATCACCTCATCTCATACAAAATAAGATGCCATAAACACAACAACCAGCTAGCCTTCCGTTCAACAAAAATCTCAGCCATCGAAAAGTCATATAATAATAATCGTCACCAGCAGGAGCAACTGCTGCCGAATATGAATTTGTATTATCCGTAGCTGGCAAGCCAAAAAGATACCTATAAAATAAATAATAATAGTAATAACAATAATGATAATGGTGGCACAAAAGGTACATATTTCATCTGTGTAGCAGGTAGCAGTAAAGAACAATGCCGCATGCTGCACACCAGTACAAACTGCTGAGAAGTGGCAATAATAAGAAGGTAACTTCTGGTGCGGCTGCTACACTTTTCTGATATTATTGCCTTAATAATATTCCTCTTCCACCACAAAAATTGAGAAACATCCAAAGTTGCTGTTTATGGCAATGATGGCAAAGCAAGGAATTGTACTAAGCAATCAGACGAAGAATAAAGATTTGCTGAAACAAGAGAGGATACAAAACACAAACATGTAATTTCGTTTAGTATAATTATGGAGTGGAGATCAGTAATTATTTTTTACAAATATATTTATACACCAGACCAATTCATTTCTACAAAACCGTTTGAATAAATTTTCTGTTTGTCTATGGACAATGAAATTTATTATTGATCTCTGCGTGGCTATCAGCAATTCTTTCGTGCATCCTCACTCCTCAATCATCGTCATGGAGGGTAAAAAACCGATGAGGCATACGTGCATGCATGCAACTGATTATACATGAAAACAGTGGAAATTGTTTTGTTTATCATCACCAATTATCCGAAATGGGTTTGGTCAGCGTCCCGAGAGTAAAAATATTCTGCTTCTTTTACTCATTATTTCATCAGTCAAGATAATAGGCTACTATTAAAAGATATTTCATTACTAAAAGATTAAACTCAGAAAATATTGAATGTTGTTTTTAGAAGGGCAAAGATGGTGGTAATAAGATAATATTTCGGGAGCTATCAAGCCACCCCACCACCACCAGCATTACTATTATCACCCCGATTACATTTGTAGTCGTCACTTTGCACATTGAAAATATTATTTTTGTGTGCTTTTACATATTTGAAACTTACAACAAATTTTCTTCTTGTCTCTTTATATGCACGCATGTATGTGCACATTTGCAAGTAGGTGCAGTCAGTAGAAATGAAAAAAGCCAACCAAATCCATAAATATTAAAAGGTGAAGAAGTAAAAAGGAGAATTGCATGTAAAATTGATCTGGGTAAAAATTATCCACCTACAGCCACCAGTCTTGACTAGTCAAATACCTTTTACATCCACACTGATTATTTTCATCATTACTTTTATCGTTTCACTGCATCATGAGCAAACCAACATCATATTATTTTTCCTTCTTTGCTGACAATCTTCTCTGTGCACTCATGTAAAAATAAATAATAATATAGTTGCTTTGCGTTTGCCCTCTGCTTGAAAAACTAACTCTCCTATGTCAAGTTAAATGGTGTTGCTGCTGGTTTCTGGCTCATTCTTCTTCTTTTCATCTCCCTGTCTCCCTCTCCTTTTACAAGTTTGACAAAATTGCAGAGTTGTGCTAACAGCAATAAATTATTGCTCGCAATCTTTGCAATATTATGTATGCTTCCTATGGCAATTATACCAATTAGCATACAAGTCTAGTGAATAAAATCATGTTGTGGTTGTAGCCAACTTCAAGTGTTGTCGCCTCATAAAAGGTCACCCAGAAACTACTTACACTGTCTTCATTATTATTTTTCTCTCTCTCCCTCTTGCTTTAAAAAGCCAAGTGTGGAGAGGGAGAAAAAAATTACCTGGCATTAATTTGAAAGGAGTGACTTTGATAGATTATCAACACAACGCTAATTAAAAGATAAGCTAATTTCGTGAGCACAACAAACGATTAAAACAATCAGTGCCAATTTGCATGGAACTCCTCTCATTAAGCACTACTAGTGTATGCAACATGCAACCACATACGCACAGATTCTATCATTTAAAAAGAATGTGGCGACAAGATGGAAACAAAGTCAAATAGTTCTTGCAGATTATATGAATGCTACTAAATGCAACCAATAACGTATGGTGGCCAAGAGCGTGCGCCAGAGACAACAAAGTTGCAGAAACATTGAGATAAAAATAATTAGCAAAGCGTTTGTTAAAAAAGTTAGATAATCAGCAATATAGAAAATGGCTTACATCATGAAAATAGGAGATTTCGGTAGTCATGTCTGCAGAAGAGTGAAAAATGCCGTTTGTTGAACAGAAGGTTGTCGTACTATCGGTACACAGGCCAGCCGAACTATTAGCTGTCTGATTTTCGTGAGTACCAAGACTAGCACCAGTAGCACAGGTTAACAAAGTGTTATTGTTATTATTGTTGTTGCTATTTGAATTGTTTATTGATTCAATGTCGCATTTTACTACGATACCATTTGTACCATGACTCCTGCCACCACCACCACTGCCGCACGCACTACCAAAGAAACTGTACGAATCACTTAAACCCGACGAACTAATATTTTCTCTTCGTAAATGCTGCTGAGCACCCTCGTGTGTCTGTAGCAATGGGTTTGTGGAGATCTTGTTGTCAAATTGAAGTTTACTATTATTACAACTACTGTTCGCTTTGTTGTTGCTACTTCTCACACTGGAGACAAGGGTAGTGGTGGCAGTGTCTTGGGAAATATCGGCAGGAGCCAAGATGCAGTTCCCACCCCACCAAGACCAGGTTTCCGTGTCGTCAATGGAGCCAATGCAAAACTTTTCACTCACTTCCTCAATTTTGAGATTCTCCACTTTTACAATAGGATTCTCCTGTCCAATAAACACAATGGAATCAACCCCGTTATTATTATTATTATTAATATTACTAGTATTAAGTCTCTTCACATTATGAGAATTATAGTGAATATGGCGTTTGCCGGTGTGACTCTGGTTTTCGTAATTGGATGATAAAATGGTCACGTTGTGATTTGCACTGTTTGACGAGGAAAGAGCGTGTTGTGAAATAATGTTGGAAACTGTGGAGGGACATAGCAAAGTAGCTTCATACGGGGGTGGTGGTGCACAAATTCGCGAGGATGGTACAACCGACGTTTTTGTGCTATCCCAGTCATCCTTCAGCTCAGTCGCCTTTGCTGGAGAGGATTCGTCCCCAGCTTTGCTGCCCAGCACAGATATCGATGTCTTCTTTATTGGCACTATTGCACTAGATGACTGAAATATTCTACTTTGGTTTGTCACAATAATTGCCGTACCACTAGACATCTATATATCATGTATTCTTCCGCTTTGTTTCAAGAATTTCACGAGGCGTTTGTTTGTTAAATTCTGTACAGTAGACACTTTAGAAATGAAAAAATAGAAAGCTTTTAATTTAGTTCTGAAGTGGAACACACACCTCACAATTTCAAATTACTTGAACATAAATTATATATGATTTTTTTATTTAGCTCAATTTTCTCCGTAAATTTCATTCCAATATTTTCCAGTTACACAAAAACACTGCTTTTTTGAGCAGATGCTCTTGCTAGCACACCATAAAAGTATTTAAAGGATGAAGAGAATTTTGATTTGTTTGGAAAGCAGTTTATTGAAGGTACAGCATTCATGCACTCTTGTCACACAGTACGGCAAAGTTCCATCGTAAGAAGGCTTGCTATTTGCTTTCTAAAGCGTCCACAACAATGAGAAAACACACAATCACGGGGCAACGTGATTTAGTTTTTAACAAATTTTCACTTTTAAACGTATAACGTGGAGACTCGTAGAATACTACTTAAATTATTTACATTGCGACTAGCTAAAATAAAAACCAATTACTTTTCCTCTCCGATAAAAAAACTATAAAAACCAAAGTTGACTTGCTTTTGAAAACGGTGTGTTATTGTGTATTACTAGAAGAGGGCAGTGCGGCGTGGTCAAGATTTTTCATACCGAAATTATGAGAGCCAAGTCACACCATCCGTCACTGAAGCATTCTACTAGACTAACACGTTGGGGCATTAGAATCAACCCTTTCATATGATGTTCTTTAACAATTTAGAGTGGATAAGGATGAACTGGTTACACAGTACTCAGCCGCAAGCTGCACTGCATCTTTCAGTAAAAGACGATCTGGTCTGTGTATAGCAGCAAGATCAAAAAGTCCAGCGTCACCCCAACATTCTCGTCGTAAAGTAAAAAACCACCACCAATACCATTTTGGTAGATTACATTACTGCTTCAATATCATTACCACCGTGTACGGTTCAACATAGTATTTTGGGTCGGTAGGAGAGCACCAGCTACACGATATTATTCCGTTTCCCTTGTTGATTTCGTTTGCTTGAGACGTTTTTCTGAATTTTTCATACAAATAGAAATGGGTAAGTACGTTATAATAAGAACTGTACCATGATTTTCAAAGACTGCTTAAAACTATTCTACATAATATATTCTACAATAGCAACACTTTAAGAACTTTCAACGATACATTACTATTGTTGGTAAAATTGTGAATGAGATGTTCGACTTGATTGAATGATAAATTTAATAATATGATTTTCATAGCTCAAGATGTCATACATGTCTTAAAAACTGCAATTAATTCTATCACTATCACACAAAGAAAGGGCAATTAGGTAATCAATGTTTACATGCGTCATTAAATTAAATTCGTTAATATCTTCTTGACTCCTGTTTAATGCGATGCCTAACAGATTGTCTAGCATGGACTTCTGAAGCTCATATAAAACAATATATAAATTTTATGTATGTTTAAAGTAGCGCACGATTAATATTTCTTAGTTATGGAAGCATTTAGTGTATTGGTATATAATTTTAATTGCGTTTCATTTTTTCTGCAGTAGCAGCATTGTCAATTTATAAGGAATAGCAATAATTATTTAATAATGTGCTAATGTGCTTAAACGAGAACTAAAGAAATGTTGATAAAACCCTATTCCTAGAGATAAAGAAGAAAAACCTATTTCGACACTTGGAAAGAAAGTTTTTTTTTCCATTTTTAGTGCATATTTGATTTTGTTAAATGCAAAATCAGTGATAAAATATTTAGTATGTTTCTGTTTGCTTAAAATTGTCAACCTAAAACAAAGTAATTAATTTACTTTATATATTCATCAAGACTGGATGTGTTCATGCATGCAGCTACAAAATTCAAAAAATCCTAGTCTCAGCATCACAAAATACACAATAGATTGTTGTTGCGTGAATGCTTTTCCTTAGTTGACTTGACGAACAAAGTGCGCCATGTAGGGAGACACAGGTAAAACACTAACTTACCTGTGAATGCTCGCCACTTGATTCTTGTTTGGCTGCCCCAGCGTGTCGCTGATTGTTGAAATGATTGTCGACGGAACGAGGTGAGGAGATGGATACAAGTTTTTACATGCAATCGTTTTATTCATTACAGTATGATATAAAATGGCATTCCGAGATGGCTCTGACACTCAACAAACGGTTTTACTACCTACTACAGCCAATTTGAAGAGTAGTTTTACTACACACTTTGTTCATCATGCATGTGCTATGTGCTAAACAAAGTCAAGCTGTCCAAAGTCCAAACTAAAGAGTCGTATATAACGAGCACATCACAAATTACATTGTTTAAGAAAAGCAACATTCATTCGATGTGCTCTGCAATAAAAAATGAATGGTTGGTAAAGCTGTTGAAGTTATCACCAAAAGCAATAATTGTTCAAACAGGCCATTTATTATCATGGACATTTCAGATAAGACTGAATCCGATCCTAGACTTGGCACTGAAAGTGGCTATCGACAAATCCATCCTATATACTCCCTAGAATAATAAATGCAATAAATGTGGGGCAAACTTTTATTTTCTTTAGTTTATATGTTCAGTTCGATTGACTTTTTATCGTTATCAATAATATTTTACATCGAGACTACAAGCACGTTGAAGAGTAGCTCGACTCGAAGGTGGCCAGGCCAGAGTCCTTGGTGGTCTTCTAATGACGACATTGCGTTTACGCGTAAGTGTACATGTTCATGTCCAGTCAAAGAGATAAGAGCAATATTATTGTTTAATGACGGACTGAGATTGTACAGGGTATTTTACTGCTACAATCAACTCTCGTTTGAATGGATTTTTGAATTGTGAAGTGATAAGTAATAGTGGAGTTTTGTCTTGTGGATCCTTTTCAGCATGAAAATGGTTGAACGGTAGTGCTAGCAAAATGCTTGTTGAAAGCTCATAAAATTAAGAAATGTATTTCCTTCTCCACTTGAGTAACAATGAAATGAATACTCATTTTAATTTAAGATAATTGCTATTGCTAGCCGCGCATAGAACTGATACCTTAAAAACTTCTTAATTTACAATGTAAAGGAAAATCTATTTTTTAAACAATGATTTAAAAAATATCAATGCATTGCATGATTAAACCAGTATTGGAATATGCTATTCTCTCTAATTTGCCATGGAGCCAAGAATTGTAAAGAGGAAAAGAAGTGCAATCAGTACAAACTACAAATAGACACACAGTACCAAGGTCTTCTCGTGTTGACTGAAAAATTGAAAACTTAAAACTCAACAATATACTTTACCTGCACACAAAAATTCACCAAGGTTTTTTACGTTGCGGGGTATGCAATGCACCACGACATTTCAATTTATAGTTGTAACTCGCTACAATACTAGTATAGTGCCAGAATTATGGAGTACAAGTTGCATTATGGAGTATTTTTAAAAGAGGAAATGCACGGTGAATTAATAGAATATTACGTTTCGCTTGATAGGCAAAGCGAAACAATTTGGAAAATGAGAAGCGGAAGCATCTTCATTTTCCTTTTGGGACATTAATGCTGCCGTGCCAATACAAAAAAATGCCACAGTACTACTGTGTATACTCGAACTGCTAACGTTAAAAAAGTTTACGCATATTATTAACCTTTTTACTTTTTAAAAAGTCTTCCAGCAGCATGAATCACTTAAATATTAAACTTGACAAACTTAAAAATTGAGTGCGGTTTGCATGTGTGTTTTACTACGTTTGTAGTATTATTATTTGCATTTTGCAAATTACGTGTGGAAATGTGTATTTATACATTCATATGTTACTGATTTTGCTTTCTGTCGGCAGACTTTTTACAGACACAATAGCTTTATTACTTTCGTCTTGAAAACGAGTGTTTGTCACATTTGGGTATGGATAATACTAATGCTTTTTCGTTTTTTGTACACGAAATATTAGTTTGTTCTACAAACAAAACTGCTTAGTTCCAGTTTTTAAGAGCACAGAGTGAAGCAAATATGATCTACCTTTGTAAAGCCTGAGCTTCCACCTGGAACTAGCAACTAGTAATGCAAAAAATTGAACTTCAGCATTGAATTTGTTTGAGAAATGGATAAAAAAGCACAAACACGCGTGTTGTTACCATTTTAAAAAATGAATATAAACTTTGAAATTATGATTTTAGCCGACTTTTGCACGGAACTTTTGAATAATTTGCATTGCCGTAGGGTTATTAGTGACGAGCAAAGAGCAACATGATTTGACGCACAGCATTCTGTAACATTCTGCAATATTCAGAGTACATAAGGTAGCCAGCATTATTAGCAAAGTTGTTTGAACAAATGAAACATTTAAGTATCCGATTGTAATGCACTGAGTGTATAAATAAATGTAGTAGATCTGTTGTATCATATATTACCTCAAAATTTCCAATTCCCGACATTTGCCATCATCATCTTGCTTAGAAATATATTATGTATTATCGGCAGCAAAAGGTTTTGGCATCACTGGATGAAGGAAGGCTCACATGTGTACCTAAATATTATGATAATAATGCTGATGTGTATGCACAAGTGAATAATATTTTTTACTTCTAGAGGGGTGAATATAGAATAGAAGTACCGTGTTGACTGTTGCTTTTATTATTATCATTACTCCGACGATTGTCCATTTCAACCCTTCTTTATGACGCTGACTTACACTAGATATTACAATGTAGTATAGCTCATTGAGTAAAGTTTGCCATGCATGACAAGTCATTTTTACTCCCCGTAGCAATTTCCTGTCTATATACCTTTCCCTCTTCTTGTTTGTAGGATCATGGTGTGGGAACCGGAATAGGCATATCGTACACGAGTTTTTTGTGTTGCATTTGTACTTAGTTTACCTGATGCATAATAATACTTTGTTCTACACATTCTCTTCTCTCTGTAGCCGGTGGTGGTGTGTGCGAATGTTACTACTCTACGTAGTCGTAGCGCTTCCAACCAAAACTCATTAACACACAATGTACGACAAGCATAATACATTATATTGTACATTATTATTTACTTATTTAACTTCTGAAGCAATATTCAAATCATCATTTCCACTCGTCACCGTTTACTACTATGCGTCTACGTGATGTACAAGACCTTCGCTTGAAAAAACATCAGGTTTTGCGAAGTTGTCGAAATTTGCATTACATTCAGGAGCTTGTGTCTTTCCAGAATTAATAGCAGCAGCTTTGTCTTTTAGTTTTAGTGACACTACTGCGAATCTACTAATACGCTAGTCTGATTTCTTGGTAGTTGCATGATCATCATTCACGTTCCATATTTAGACTCATCTGAGTTTATTTTCTGGAACCAGGAACATTCCACCATCGGAGGAATTATTGTGATTTTCATGGCAGCGCTATGTGATTATGAACACGCGAGTACTTCCCACTAGCTTAGTGAAGTTAGGAGAATGCATAATGTGTACAAATGGTAGTTTTTTGTTGGCTGATGTTCCATCAACATGTCCTCACCAGCGTCATCAGCATCATCATCCCCCACAACTATTGCCGTAATGATAATAATGTGCGTATATGAGCGTGTACAGTTGGTTGGTTGCACTGATGATGATGACCCGCTGCTGCAGCGATTTGTTATACAAATGAGACCTGTGGAGAAATCCACAATAAAACAGTCACCTGTTGCCAGACTCCTCGGTCGCTTTGGGTATTTACGACAAGCTCCCTACATGGACGAAAGATTTAGGGTTCATCTACACCAAATGACGAATTCTTAGTTCACCATAATCATCATTCCAGTTTTTTTCATGGTTTCTTTGTTGCTTCATGCTTGAACTCAAAAAAGCTTGTAAATATTTTGTTCGCATACCTTTTAGCTTCTCGAAACTGCTCTTAATATATTTTTCGAAAAAATATTACACTTAATATCTTTCTTCGCGTTTTTAGTATTTTTTTTTTCATTTTTATGCATAATATTTATTTACAACTTTACATTTTTTGTTGGATACCTTCATTTTTGACAGATAATGTGATGCAGTATGAGCTGCGTTATTTTAGGTAAAAAATCTCATATTTTCTTCACATTCTCTGGTGAGTGGTGACTTGCTGTAAATTATATTATGACGACTATCACAGCGCGGCGCTACAATTTAGAAGCTCGTACATCAGAAATATCACTCTTCAGCTTGCTGTTGTGATTATTTATTCGATTCCATTCATAGTTGTTCATAATATGTTTGCGCCACTGCGTGACAACAAAATATGTATATTCTACAACATACTACCACTATTCATTATTACTTGCAGTAAAAAACTGGAAAACTGGAATTCTTTTAATATACCTTAAGTGGAGCGCTATGTACAAAACTTTGGAATTCATATAAAGTTTGTGTCCAATAAATTAAATTTTCATCATGGCGAGTTCAAAATCACAATCGCGCGTGTTGGTATTTCATATTGAATGTAAACTTACTTAACGCCTTTTCTGAATGGATGATCTTTATTTTAAAAAGCTAACATAGTTACGAGAAAGCATTTCTACCATCTATTTCTATTTGATGAAAATCAAAGGTCGATTCATAAATGTGCTTATTTGCCCACTAGCCAGGGATACAATATTACAAATAGTTGTTAATACACAAGTCAGACATTGAAAATAATCGAATTCATTGTTAAGTCTGTTCTAACAAAATATTATTATTTTAATTACAGACTTCCCTTTCACCGCTCTTCAATTGTTTAACAGAACGTGATGTATTACGATCGTGGATGTATAGCCGCCCTCCTCGTTTATACAAACAAGCCAAGCTGACACAGGAATATGAGGCATCATACTACATTCTATACTCAGATTTAAACGACTACTACACTGGAGTATTATAATGTTTCCATCTAATTGAAATTTATCCTTAAAAACTGCAACACGGTAGTTGTATAAGTTGTTATCTTGGAGAGAAAACCAATAACTCATTAAAAGTGGTTAGTGCCCAATTCATTTTCTTATACAGCTAGCATGATCAATTTTTTCTCTTGTGAACCTTTTTGCCGTGGCCAGCCGGCCTTTTACTGGTTCTGTATTGTTAGGAACACAATAAAATCGAAAAGTCATTAAGTTTTTATAAACGAATCCATAACCAGAATAAACGTAACTCGGAAGTTGTTGTGTAATTCCAGAAGTTCCTTTTAATTAGGAATCAAGCATGAAAATACACCGTGACGAATCTTGAACAAGTTGTTGGTTTACGAAGAAGTTGTATACGTGTGCATATGTACACGTACAAATAGTAATAGTAGATGCAAGGTGAAATGCTGTACTAATGGGAACGAAAAATAAAAATGCCTTAGCTGAACGGTCCCCCGTGCCATGATGAAAGCAAATGAGAAAATAAGAGAATAATGAACTATGCGTACATTTTTCATTTACTTACAGCTAAATCTCCTCCCAATCATAAAGTGGATTTTCTTTTTAAAAATACCTGAACTAAGCTTTCGCTTATCAGGATTCAGATATCATAAAATTAATTGTTGAAAGACAAGAAACACTCAAAAATAAACTTCATGTAAAATACAAGTGGACATGACCAAGTGTACATGAGCCAATGTCTAAGTTTATATGTGGAGTCTGGTTTAAAGTAGACGTAATACAAATACATCTAACAGTTTATACTATTTTAGATGGAATGTGCTTGATCAATCTCAGAAATAAATGTATTAGTACTTCAGCATGTCCTAAAGCATTTTCGTACCCAGTCCCGATTTCAATACGCTTTTTTACATTTTAATCCACTCGTATTTACACATTAAGAGCACACAAACTTTGAAACCTGTCAAACTCAAAGTGAGGACAAAAATATTTATGTATTTATATGCTAATTATGAGCAAAAGTCAACCCATAAATCTTACAGGAACACAATTATATACCATGTACGTACGCAAGAATCGATTCCAAATATGAGGGAAAATCGAACAATTTAGGTTTCACTTGTGTTTCAAAAAGAAGTTGCATCAAACCGTTAAAAATGGTTAATTCTTCTAACAAAGGAAGTATCAAAACAAAACAAGCAGAGGATTCATGTACCACTTAACAAAGCACGGCGTACTAAAAGTATATAACAGGTAAGTTTTTGTTGTAAACTTGCGTCTGTCATATTATAGGTAACTGTAAATGCATAGGTAAGTTGATCCAGTATTTCTGTACTTTACAATAAAAAGTTACATGGCAATTCAAAGTTTAAATTATGCCTGTCATGATTTTGGAAGTCATATAAATATTCGAAAATAAATGTCAATCGCGTTCTCTAACAAACATAACTAGTAATCATAACTACGTGTAGAGCTCTTTCTTTTGATGATTTATTGCCACTGCTATTTCCCAGCATTCACGTGTTCACTAATATGTACGACATATGTATACGTCGACACTTTGTATGCCATGTATCAAATTTTCAATAAACAATGTTATGATTTTTTTCGGCTGTTACATATTAGTCATACGATAGTATTGTCATCCAGTAGTACAGAAACATTCTTTTAAAAATAGCAAAGCAAACCACATAGAAATGAACATATAAAGAATACACAGTAACACTAACTACCATACTGCGACAATCATATTATTATTACTACTCAAAAATACACATAGAAAGGGTCAAAGAACTTCCAGTATGAAATGGCAGAATTTTGATTTGATAATTTGAACCACTGCTAACTTGAAAAGACATATTATATGTTGTTGACATTTATTGTAGATCCAATTTGAAGCATACTTATCCACATGACCCATTGTCCAAGTCAACCATATAAAATTGGTAACAAGTAAGTGCTTTGTTTTTGCAAATGAAAACTTCCGTCAATGCGTAGCTTCTGGCCATACGCATATCGAATCAAAATTCCTGTTCTACTTACCTGTGACATCATGCATTTAGTCCCTACCTATTCAGTCGAATGCACAAACCATGCTTTTAATTAGCATTCTTGCGCTTAAAAATAGCAATGTAGTTAGTCGATCACATATTGTTAAGATAATGAAGCTCTCTTGTTTTCTATTAGGTTACGTAGCATTACTACATATTACCAAACTAGTATTGTATTTATGTTTATTCATAATATAAACTGAAGGTCATTTGAAATACTTTAAATGTGCTTCATAATATAGGTTTGTTATCATTCCCATTCTAAACTTTAGTACACCATCTGCCAATCTTATCAGGTTTTATTTGTTGTTTAGCATTATCACAGTTTCAATTCCGTTCCAAATTTCATCCTAAAACGCTGGAAATCATGCGCAGAACCAACAAGAGTGTATTTAATGCGTTAAAAGCAAATGGTAGAAACATACCTAACATTTTTACATAAGAAATGAAATTCCAATCCTTTAAATAAGAATGGTTGACGTCTGTCGTAACAATTGTACTGTTCATCTGATTACCCATCACTTTGCTTTTAAATGACAACAAACGGTAAAAGTGAAGGCTTCGGGAATTGAAACTGTCTATCAAAACAATAAGCACTCCAATAACCATCACCGCCGACGAAATGCTCATTACATGTCCATCAAATGTTTAATGTTTTGACTCAGACGCGTGTTGCGTTTTACAATCATTATCACTATTACATGTCATGTGAGTCACAACAATAACAAGAAACAATGAGAAGCATACCAAACTTTTCATTTCTCTATTTAACCATCGTTTGATTCTATTTTCCTCTTGCAATCCAAAGCTATGTGTTAAAGTACTTTTTACAAAAGTATCTGAGGCAAAAGAATATGTAATGGGAACTTTCATTATTATTGAAGATTGGCAAAAGTGAATCGTTGAAACATGGCGCTTAGATGTTTATACATTAAGTATAAATGCAACATTGACATTTTGTATTTTGTCTCTACTTGGAATAATGTAATTTTTTGCAATACGCAGACATACATTGAACAAACTCAAGAGAAATGTTCTCTCTTCATTTCCTTTTTCTTTATTGAATTGAGTGTATCTTTGTCTTCATATCTGCTTATACTTTTAAAATATAGGGTGTCATAAGGTTGGGTGATTGTAATGTCGTGATGAAAGCAATTATTTTGTTGAACATTTTGAGTCTTCTTCTTCGAGTATGTTAAAGTAGAAAAGGAAGTAGTGAACATCATTTTTATTGCATACAGTTTGCATACACACGAGTCTCAACTCGACAAGAAGTAAAAAGTGTATTATGCACATTATTATTCAATCCAATTCATCCGCTTATTTGTCTTTTCCATACACGTTTTCACTCCTTCAAGAAAACTCGGCATAGAGATCAAGAGCATACAGCGTAACCTTGAACATTGTAATAAAACAAATTCAACCAGATGCTCCAAGAAAAACATTGGTAGTCATCCTGATTATTGCAATATGTATAATACCAGCATATTTTTGACAGAAATATTAAAAGTGGCTTCTTTTGTGCATAAAAAATACTCGGCACGGTGTAGTAGGCGAATAACTCATTTAAATCTAATTTAAATACACTCAGCGACTTCTCTGATGCCTAAAATATTATACATCTTTATACCATCGACCCTCTCGTCTTGCTCACTGAACTTGATAATTCCCTTTAATAATATTAGATTTAGTACAGACTGTGCTGCTGTTGCTGATGTGAGAAACACAGGAAAGCGCCACAATACCGGCTTCAGACACCCAAAAAAAACTTTTGATTTCTTTAGTGGTGAAATGACGGTGTGATGATGATGATGACTGGAAGATGACGTTTAGACTACTGCTGTCGTGTGGCAGGTGTATAATGTTTGCTTGTACGTGGCATGATTTGATATAATTTGTCTGTAATCATATTACGTTTCTTAACATACATAATGCACTGTGAGATCCTGAGATTACACACTCCAAATGATGTATACTGAGTGATAATGGCACGTGAAAAGTCAGGTTGAATGCGTGCACGACCAAGACCTTCTTCCTATCTTCGCCGACATACCACACACCAGAGAAGCTTTTTGTTGTTGGAAACCCCCAACAAACACGAATTCTTTCAGAAACACGAAAAATGATGGATACACAAAAGGGTTGAAGTCAAGTAGTCAAGAGAATTTACTATTTACATGCTTGCACGTATATTCCATTTTTTCTAACTTCCATTCACACTCTCGTGCCATGCCAGATGTCATGCTGATGTAACTTACTGTGTGGAGAAGGCCATTCTTTATATTGAAAAATGTAGTGTGTATTACTTTGCTACATTTTTGGTTACGTCTTTGAGTGTACTGGAATAAAGGCCAACAGAGAAGATGTTCGTCTCAGGTTGCTGATATTATATATTATTCAGCATTTGCATAATGTATTTCTGTGAAAGTACCCTGTGCACTGACGCAAACCTTCTTATTATGCATTTACCTCTACATTGTCTTGTATTCTTACTCTTTATGGCAAGAAAGGAAACATGAAGCTTTGTTTTCCTCTTTCGTAAAGGAAATCAGTTTTTTAAACTTTCGAGCCACCGATGCAAGCAAAAATTATTATTATTATGTTATTGCTACAAATTGTGCTGCAAGTGTTTCAACCCTCACTTCCGTGGCTGGGACGCTATGCAGAACACCTTTTTCTCTTGTCACAAAGCACTAAAATGTCATGATGAATGAAGATAACTTTGCATGTGACTCGAGTGATAGCGCAGTAGTATTGTGAATAGAGATAAAGAAAACAATCTGATGCTACACAAGACAAGAGTCGGATGAGTTATAAGACCTGTCATATACACCACAATACTTTAAACACGATGAAAATAATTTAATTCTCTCAAGAACCAAAACACTCATATCCCGGGTACTTCTATGTCTTGACTCTACTATGTACTCGTTTTAATTTGCATGAATTTGAGAACAGTAAACTTCTTGTTGCTTTTGACATTGCATTGTTGCGTGAATTGATGCAAAAATGAGCGACACGCAAAGTTCCAGTGAATTGTCAGCAGTCCGCAAGTATATAAATGGCACTTGTAACTACAATCAGAGCTATCGCTTGTATTCCTCTAACAAGTGAAAGATCAAGGAACTTTAAGACAGTACTTAGATTTAAGTCATAACAATATCCATGTTAACTGTACGAATTTCCAATTTTTTTAGTATGTAGAGCATTTTGCTGTCCTTGGGCATATCTTAATATTTCATTCCCCCAAAAAAGCCGTCAAAATCGATATGCACAAGTTTTGAATACAACATTGTTACAATATACGTAGCTGTTACTTGAATAGACAGACGCTACTAGCAGCCACTTATAACTCAGTTAACGGAATCCTCTGGAACATTATGATTTTTACAAAATCGGTTCGCACCATTGTCGGCATTTCTGAACCCTGACAGAATCCATATACTACTGATCAATCAAACTAAATTGTACATTACCTTTGAAATCAAAACATAGCTTGCGCATGACAGCAGAACATATCGAAAATAATTTATTGTATTCACTCACGGATTTAATGACCAATTCGAACATCATCAGTACAGCACCACATATTTAATGTTATGTTTATAGCGCCACTTTTACAGAATTAAATATTGTTCAGCGGGTTTGGATCCCGCAGGTTTTGAACAACCATCTTTATAACAAGAATACATGTTGCTCCTAGTTTCATATTAAATATGAATCGTTTAAATACTTATATAGCTGAGTAGATAACTAAAATGCTGACCAGTTTGTTGCCTATAATAATGTGTGCAATGTGCATATCCCAATCTCTTTTGCTTAAGTGGAATCATCCGGAGGCAAATGTTTCCTGAGGATTTTAATCATTTAACATGCCATTAAAATTAACTCGCACAGCACGCCACCAAGAGCAATCCTTTATTTATTGAACGTTACTTACTTGTTTACTATGTCCTCCGGTGGCATATTCTCTCTTCAAGTTTTCTGTGAGAAGGCAAAAGGATGATTTCATGCTTTCTCTTCTAGTTTTTCATCTTACAAGAATTAGTGGATGGGTCAGCAGCGACGGTAAAGTTCAATGAGTAGTGAGTAGGGAATTGAATGAGCTATTTCTGAATGATTTACCGTAAAACGAAGAGACGTAAACGTTTATGAGTTTTTAAAAATGCTCCTGAGTCGGGTTTGTTAAAACAAGAGGTGATTTAAAACGGTCGGATTTGGGTGATGCCTCGGACTAACAAGTTGCTTTACAGTAATGCATTATTCGCACTCCCGTTTTTACCCTTCACATATAGAAAGATTTACTGTGTAAAAGTGGCAGAAATGCCTGAGATATTTCCCTATATTGATTTTACATTGTGTTTAATGTGCAAAACATGGCAATCATTTGAATAAAATTAAAATACACTCGATTGTGTTCATTACTGTGTCTATTCCTTATTGGTTCATTTCTACTTTATGTATAAATGATTACATGGTGTGTACGCCGTCGCACAAAGGGAAAAAATTGCGGAATGGCAAACAAAGTGCGAAACAACAGATTACCTCGCGGCATTCAATTACAATTGTATCAAACCGTTGTCAGGTCTTTAAGAAGCAAACACCTTGCTAAGCAATGTAAAAATCATCAATGGTGTGCAAAGCATAATATTTACAGTCTTCAGATATCCAAATGATTTGAGCAACAATTTCTTTTTAAAGTATTTTTCACAGGTACTCCGGTTACCCTCATATTGCATTCACTCTTAAAAACAAATGAACTACTTCTGTTTTCACTATTGAATTCATGTTTTTGCAGACACACTTGAAACATATTTAAAAGAAACAAGTTATTTCTCTAGAATGAACGTTTAAAAGTCCTAAATTGAAAAAAATGTTAAGTAAGTTTTTTCTTCATTTTCTTCCGACAAAATTGCTCTCAGCCACCACTTGTTCAGCATGATCATCATTTCATAAAGCAATCTGTGAGAAGCATGTTGTTTATAATTGATCTGTCGGAGATGGGGAATCCTTCGTGCTCATGCTCATACCAGATTTCACATTTCTCACCAGCTATACATTCTCGTCAGATTTATGAGTCGCGTGGGTGTAAATTAATGAGAGCAAAGTTGCTCAATATTCATTAGCCCAACTGGAAAAAGAAAGAATTTTGTTGCTCACTGTTTTGTGTTGCTATTCTTACAATGAATACACTTTCTTGTTTTGCTTTTTAGAATTAAAAAGCAACCCTGGAATGTTTCCGATAAGAGCACATATTTTTTTCTCGACCATTCACTTTTGCTGACCATCTTGCTTTAGTTTTTTATTTAAATTAGTAGAAATGTATAATGAAAGTAAAAAGAAGACAATGATTCTTATTAAAAAGTTGTGCTCTAAATTTTGAACCTTCCTTTATGTGAAATCATGGGTTGCGCCGTTGTTGGTACTTTATTCAAATGTGAAACTAAAGCTCATTCTTTTTTATTCTTCTTCAAAAGACGACACTACTCATTGTGCATTTTTTGTCTTAAATTGGTAAAAACTCTCAGCATAATGATTTGAGAATGTGCACGAAAGAAAAATAGTTAGTCACGAGGAATTTAAGTGTACTGTATGTATACACACAAGGTTGTTTTTAAAGCATTTGCTCTACACTTTACTTGACTCGGGGTGGAGAAAGCAATAAATATATCGGTCAGAGAGATAATAATAACGTGGCTTGCCAGTGTACAATTTTACAATGTGAGGAGGGCGACGATGGAGCACAATCATAAAAATCGTCATGCAGTCAGTTTTTCTCCTAAAACAACAATCCAGCTGGGTTTCTTCAGACTGCTGGTATGGAGTTGAGAAAAAAGTCCAAGGCTCTAATGATCACACGACAGGTTAGTATTTAACCTGAAATCTGGCAAGTTAATAGTCGTTTTTCTCTTTACAGTTTTATTCTTTTCACTCTTGATTTTGCGTCTTCTTTCTGCAAACATAGAGGACTATATCAGACTCATTTTATTAGTACTAGTACAATGATGATACAGTGCAATAGTGAAAATGGTAAACTTGTGATAACTTATTCATTATTACAAATTTCATGCCATGTAAATATACTGTAAAATCGCTAAATCCAAGATCTGCCTGATCATACCTATTCAGAAAATTATAATATTAAATAAAAGCTCTGTTGTTTAAAGAGATTGTTTCACGAATTTCTTTCTTTATATGCAATGCATACTCAAAAACATGTACACAATTTGAAGCGAGTTCATAAATCTGTAGTATAAAAAATATGGCTGCGAGTGAGAACCTCCACGATGGCAAAGAATGACTTTTAGTGATGATAAAGGGTTAATATGCATGAATGCAATGCAGTACTCCATATAAAGGTTATTCAAATGAAGCAAGACTAATAGCTTTAATTGTGGCACTCCATTAGTGATCACCGAGAAGTAAACATACGTTGTTGGGATTCTAGCAAAGTATAAAAACACATAACATAGAGCTTGTATTCGTTTGCTTGTAATGTTCAGAGAAATAGTCAATTGTGCCGCATTACTTTGTTGTTTTTTCTTCATATATTCTGTTCAACAACATTAATGTTTTTGCTCATTTTCTCTGAAATTGTACAAAATTTGGAGGATCATCACAACAACGAGACGGTCAGCTATTTTGCTTGCACAATAATCAAAACCGTTGCGAAAAGTACTTGTAAAGTTTGGCATCTCATCTGTTACAAGAAGCATTTTGATTCCGCAACATTACATACCATAAGCTTAAATATTGCATTTCCGAATTGCACTTGTGTCTTTCAAAATATTGTGAATAAGACTATCACCTAAGGAAACCGACTTGCAAAGATACAAGCTGCGTGCACATAAGGAACTACCTGCACTAGTGAGCGAGTACCCACTCAAATCCACTTTATTATGAGCTAACAGTGGACAAATTTATTATCCTAATTCCAATCAAACTGGATTATCTGATGATGTGGCAACATTTACTACCTGCAATTGATGTTGCTAGAGTGTTTTCTACTAATGCAGCACTAGCAGTTTCCCTCTGACCACACAGTCATATTTTCATTCATTTATGTTTCGTTGTGTTGCTTGTTAGCATTGTAAATAATCAATGATCCAATCAATCTGATAATTATATTTGCTTAGCTGCCTCGTACAACTTCTGCTGCGTATACTTGCCATAATCTCATACGTGAACTTTTTTCGTCTTCATTTTCAACTTGTGTAAAATTAATATACCAAAAGCCTTCTCGCTGCCATGTTTTGCTGTTCTGTCTGAAATTTTATAAGCTGACATGAATTATGCATATGGAAAATGAGCTTTTATCTCTCTGAAGGTAATTCATTTTATACGGAGCAAATTCAACAAAAGAGTTGATCGAGTTGGTCGCCCGCTATCTATCTACTTGTTCTGCTTGAAGAAGTAGTTGATGACTCCATCAGGGTTTAATCAGGTGAGCACGCGATATTATCTTTTATTTGCTACCAGCCAAAAGAGCACTTATTAGGTTGCATGCAACTCTAATCATTTTGTCACTGCCACTATTAATGGCACGAGGATAACTCAGCCAGGGAGAGAGAGTGAAAGGGTAAACAGCTCACCTAATGAAGAAAGCGTGTGTGCTCACAGGAACACAACCCTTCCCACTATCTCTACATTATGTAGCATAGGAATGAACTAAAAAAAGCAACTAATGTCATTACAAAAAAAATCCCGAAATCAAAAACGTACGAGATAGCAGACATCAAATAATTTTTATTCGATACTCCAAACTACACAGACATTTGTGGAAAACATATCATGCAATTTATTAAAACCATTTATTTTTCAATTTCATAATTTAGCCATTAGTGTATCGCTGACGGCTAACGGGTTTTGCGAAATGAGTAATAGGAATAATGCATATCCTATGTTGGAGCTAAACAACACGACGATTGCTAAATACATTATTGCTGTAAATTTAATGCACTAACATAAAAATCATGTACATAGAATGAGTGATAGTAAATGGCATGGACGATTGTAAATTGTTTGTAATATATTTGTTTAAAAATAATACACATACCTAGTTGATAAATAGCAATTGGAGTATGTATTAAAATTGGTTTTCTTAGATACATTATTTTTTCCATTATTTGCATAAAACTTCAACTTAGATAAAGTAATGGTACAGTAAAATACATTCGAAAGGACTGGGAATTTGAGATCGATCATCTCCCTCTTTAAATTAAAACCGGATTCGTGACATTTAAAACATTTGGGATGGTTGGTGTATAGCACGGGCGATAATGATACACCATTACTATAAAACAACAGCTAAAAACTATATCTTGTATTAAAAACACTGTTTGCGAACTAGGAATAATTTAGTACAAAAATCGCGTGTGTATGTTTATACGGCTATGTGCCTCTTCATATGCAAAGCTAAATGGTCTGACCGAGAAAACGCTCGTTCGCACAAGCGACACTGAAAAGGACGATCTCCTGTGTGTTTTCTGTAATGCCTGGTTAGCTCATCACTTCTGGCGAATTTCCATCCGCATCCCTTCCAAGTACACTGATAGGGTTTTTCACCGGTGTGCGTTCTAAGATGAGCCTTTAAATGAGACGATTTCGTATAGGTTTTTGTGCAACCTGCATAACTGCAAGAATGTGTTGTCACTTTCTTTCTTCCCCAACGACGGCGTCCTCGTTTTGGTTTGGTAGCAAGAACAGGGCCACCACCACCGACACCAACAGGAGGCCCTGACACTACACCAGAAACTGCTGCTGCAGCAGCCACAGCTACGCCTGCAGCCGAGAGTGGATTGGCTCCGGTGGGGCTACTTGAGACGTGCTGCAACCCATCATGCATGTGGTGGTGGTGATGATGGTGATGAGCTGGATGAAAGCTTGTTTGAGAATGATGATGAATTTGAAATAATGGCGAGTTCATGTTCATATGAAGATGACTAAGCGTTGGGGCATGGGCTGATTGTTGATTTCCTGTGTTTACTGCTCCTGTTGACGATGAAGACGGTGATGAAGGGGGCATTTGAGACGAGGATGAAATGGATTGGTGAGAATGGTGGTGACTGTGATTATGATGACTGGCATTTTGCAATGGACTGGAACCTGACGAGGTTGACAATGGATTCCCATGGTAATTTGCATAAGAGGAGAGTGAGAGGTGACCGTGAGGCTGTGGTATTCTACTTGAAGATGTTGATGAGGAACTCAGAAAACTGGTGTTGTTGCTGCTATTCCCTCCTCCAGTGCCGTGGCCATTTAATATATGTGGCGACAACGGGGGTGTCATAACTTTGAAGCTGTAATGATGGTGTCCTTGGTTTGGACCCGGAGATGTTGAGGTACCGTGTCCAGTTACTCTACTAGCAGCACTCCCAATCCCACCACCGCTACTTGAACGTTGATGTGGAACATGCTGTTGATGGTAATGATGATGGAGTCTCGACAAGTTACTCTGCACCCCTTGAAAGTTTAGGTTCACGTTAATGTTTAGATTGTTTGAATAATCCAAACAACTCACGGGTGCTGCTGCGTATGCTATTCCTGTGGATCCCGAGACAGCATTCCCCGAAAAACTTTGACATTGTGATTGGCCGTAATGTGCACCGAACGGAGATGAATTTCCCAGCGGATTGGTACAAGATGCAGAGCTCTCAATTGCTTGCGGACTGGTGCTTGGGGAATAGTGAGAATGACATTGAGGCGGTGGGGGAGGATGCATAAGATGATGGTGGGGGTGGTGCGGATACTGTGACGGAGTTTGAAAGTGATTTCCATTGTACAATGCACAATTGGCGGCCCCACTTCCAAAATCACGCAAACTTCCTAGTGCGCCCGTGCTTTCACGAGCGGTAGTGCTAGAATAAATGTGACTATCCATTAGGGGCACAGAATAACCACTCGTAGAACAAATTCCAGCACTGTTACTGCCGATTGTACCACCATTTCCACTATTATTTACAGATTTTGAGTCAAACATCATTTGTTTCAAGCCACCAAGACGATCAAAATTCATATTTGGGGCAAAGTGCTCCACTCCTCCTGCAGGAGATAGATACACATCTCTGTACGGACTGACAGTGTGGCCATGACGGCTTGAGGATACATTCGTTGTTGATTTGTTCGATGAATGTTTCTCCTTCTCATTTCCTGGACTGCCACTTAAACTGTCGTCACCAGCGTGAGATACACTACCGCAATCTACATTATTGTACAACCCGTTATAGTCCACTGACGTGTCAACTTCTAACTTGATTGGACGTGCCAACTCTTTCACACTATTGTTATTATTGTTGTTGTTGTTATTATTATTGCTGCACAAAATATTTCCATTTTCACCAGTCGCTTTTACTACGTCGTTACTATTTCGATTGCTAGTGGTGTTGTTATTATTAATACTATTACTGTTATTATTGTTGTTGCTTGAATCATTCGTATGGGATTTATTGCTTGTTTGAGATTCGTGTTTCTTGTAAATATTCACAGAATTTACTGATGCACTGTGTCTTGCACCAGAAATAGGGTAACTGTAGCTTAGATTCGTATAGGAGGAAGTTGACGATGCGGATGAGGAAGATGATGATGAGGATGACGAGGCGGGTGAAATCTGATGCCCGATTGCTACTTCGGAAGCTGAAGGGTTGGAAGGAGGAGAATTCTGCCGGTGATCATGTTCATGTTGCTGCCTGGAATTGCTGTAGATGCTTCTGTTGGAAAGCTGGTGGTGATGGGTGTGATGATGGTGAGCGTCTGAAATAGAGCTGCTAGTTGTATCATTGCTATTATTGGTGGTGGATGATCCTGTTAAAGATGGAGAATCCCCGTTGACACCTCCAGGATTTGGGCAAGGATGTTGATGCTGAGAAGAGTGTGGATGCGCATACCTACTGCCGCCGGTAACATGACCACCTTCACTCAGGAGGACATTCTCTATTTCCTGCCACATCTGTTTAATTTACAAACAAAATTTTTTGCAATCATGATGGATGACACAAAACACTTAGTGATAACTTATTGATGAGGTAATATGATAAAAAAATATGATATGTGAACAGTGCTCGAGACATCTTGTGTGAATTTGAATATGAATATGACGTAGAAAATTTCGACAAAATGTACTTACTAATGATGCATAAACATTTACACCAAGAGTTGTTGTGAGTAAACCGTTATTTTTTTATTTCATTCGTTTCCTTTCCCAAGTCAATACAAGTTTACAAGGCCTACTTTCTTTTAGTATTGGTACTCGTTGAAATGCAAGTGTGAGACTACATGTTTTCAGTTTCTTGTATGCTGACATAGATAATTTAAGTTTGTAATTTTATTATACTACATGCTTGTTGACTTTTTGGGAGGGTGCTTTTCCAGCTTTCGACGCACAAAAATATGTGCTCTTGTGGAATTCGTCGCCGGAAACGACTACAAAATACACTCTTTCTCTTGACTATATAGCGTCATTAAAAACATGTTATCGTCACATAATTTTACTACAAAGATAATTGTATTTTCAGTAAAATTCTTTGAGTATATTATATGCACAAGGCCATTTTATTTTTTGACATCGCAAGTAGAATACACGATCATTGATAATTATATTGCTTTGGTACGCCTCAAAGTTATTGATTTGGTACCTCGATTAGTCAAGAAAGTAGTTTGCATTTTTAAATGAAAAAGTCAGTAGCAATAATGGTCACTTCTCTTGCCGAAAAATCGGTATGAGGAATCCATTCAAAAAGAAATTATCCGCATTGTCTAAAAATGGTAGGGAGATTTGTACCGCATGAAAAGTGGTAGATTTAAAAAGCACGTATGCGTCTACTACTGTCGACAGGAACATGAACTGAATAATAATTTTTTAATTACGAACCCAAATCTCAGCCACCTAAAGTAGCACTTATAGCTAACAATGACATTTGAATTTGAAATGGGGAAATGCTTAAACAGTCCACTGTACTAACTACAATTCCTATATGCAACAAGAGAGAAACTTGTAAAAAAGTTATGCTTGTGTAGTATACGTTCCGAATTTGTAAGGATGTTTGCCTGTTGTCAGGATCTACGTTAAATACCATAGCTTAATGTGCATACATGTCATTGTAAATTGCAATCTAACTGGCTAACCGGAAACACGGACATAACGAACAATAATGGAAAACAGGAAAATTAGAAGAGAAAATACTACTTATTATTTTCAATGAGCTTAATTGCCGTGAAGCAGTGGATTTAGCGTCTGTGAAATCAGTCATCGCCAAAAAGAGAAAACTTTGGAGCATTGGTTGCACATGAACTTTACAAACAAAACTTTTAGTTATCTGCCTGCTAATGAATAATATCATGGATTCCTGCAAAGTTTTCCAAAATTCGCCAGAAATGTGTCAAATGAAATGAATAAAGTAATCCACATATACTAAAGGACAATATTTTAATTTTACAATATATATTTATCGTTTTAAAAACAAATATACAACTTTATTCACGAACTATGGAAGTATACTAATATTTTTACTTACATTTGTTTCAGGAAACTCGCTCATGGTAACTTGCAAGCAGGTGGAATATTGAGCAGTTCGAATTGGCATCACCATTTGCACTGGAAATATTACGGAATTAGGAACAGGGAGGGATGATAGTCGGAGCGACATAAGTTATTCGAAACGTTGCGTGGTTACAATTGAAAGAGAAACATCACAAAACGACGAACATTTTTTCGTGAACAACAACTTTTACAATGAATCTGTTTTTATGAAGGAGCACTCTTATTACTATCTACCATGTAGGAAACCTTTTTCAGTTTGAACAAGAAATATCAGGGAAATTGTTTTCTCTATAAAACATTCATTGTTTTGCAGTAGTTTACTTAGCCTCTGGGAACTAAACTTGAAAACGCCACAAGTTTCACACAGATTTCACTGCAAGCTACTTTCTCTATGAAAATTTCTTTTACATAGTTAAAACTAAAAGTGAGCAAAATTACTTATACCTTTCTACTTGAAAGTTTAATTTAGTCAATTTACAATGTTTTCGTTGGAGAAAATCTTTGAATGCACAAAAAAAAGAGTGTCACATTTTCTAGTGCCTTAGTACAATACAACGATAACGCTAATGCGTGCTATTCCCATCCTAGCCAGCGAACAAAGTCAGTATTGTTTGCAGGCACACAGCGGACGCGTAATCTCTTGACAAGCTTGTACGTTTCTGTTCAGCAGCAAAACAGCACTGGGCGCTTGAACACCAGCGTAGCTCGAAAGGGCGAGAGAAGAGAAGACTGAAACGTAAAAAAGTACAGTCGTTCTCTCATGCATCAAGTCCATCCGCAGGGGAAACCAATCAAAGAGTACAACAGGTGCCCACACTCCACACCTTTGCAACTCACTCATTCTCTGCTTAAAAACCTTTTTTCGTATTAAACATTAGGATGATCGCAGAGGAATGATGATGACGATGATGTGATATGCTTCCCGCATCACACATCTGACAATGGACTTGATGCATATTATCTATCTCTAAATAAATATAAAAATGGACACAGAGTCTGCAATGTGTAGTGTGTGCATCTTCACCCATAAAAGAATGAATCAGGCTCATTGTCGACGTTGTTGTCATTATCACGGATTACTCTCTGATATTTTTTTTGTATTTGTGTTCATAAAATATATATTTTTACCTTTGCTGGGATTCATAGAGTCACTACAACAAAGAAAACTTGTCACATTGTATCAATGCAAAAAAACATGGTATAATAATATCATCATGAGATATATATCGTGGAGATCGTACCACCGTCACCACTACGACGAATCTGTCTATGAACCATGCACACATAATGAATTGACAATACATGGCATGCAGTTAGCTCTTTTATTTAGCTGAAAATGGACAACCTACCCCCATACTGCTATTACCTGGACTAGGATTATAATATACGAGTTTTCTGTTATGTTGTTGGATGTTTGTGTAATGTCTGTGTGTGCACTCATGTAGCTGTCGTTTTTCAAGATCACGGAGGTCAGGCTTTTAACTCTTGGACATGCATTTTTACTTTTGATGAAATGACTTTTTGCCATTTTCTCTACTCAAATTTGAGCATGGTCACACACACACTAACATACTGCACATTAGCTATACATTTTTACAACTATAATGATGCATAGTAAGTTTGAGGATCATGTCCTCAAACTAGTTGCTTCCTAGTTTGATGGAATGATAGACAGCCACAGCATTCATAATATAACCAATTCGACAAAAATTATTAATTGTTATTTTGTATTTTTTTCTTTGCGTTTTTTATACTGAGAAGATTTTGAATACCATGAAAATTTATTAAATTGTAGATATCTTACAGGGCTATTGCCTTGGGTTTGTTTTCAGATGTTTGCGGAAAACCATTTCCATCTACCTCAACCAACAGCCTAGCACAAAACCCAAGTTTGACTACACCCATTTCCCCCTTTCCTACTGAAAACCAAAGAACTACACACAACAACAGTTACGTTTTCTAACGGAATCAATGCGTTATTTAAATTATTCATTGTTTAGTTGGTGTAAAAAACCTATGTGGACATTCTCCACTTCTTTGACATGAATCTGGAAGATGATTTTGATAAAAAAGCAGCAACAAGTTTCATCTTCATCTATAAAAATCGGCTGGATTTGCTTGTTGCTGTTGATCATAGATTTAAATATTTTTTTAGTAAAAGCCGTACACCGAACCCAGCCCAAAGTTAAAACCGGTGATGAGAAGCTCTTTAGAAAAACTGATCAGTTCCGTTTGATCCCAAAGTTGAAGTACAATAATATCAAAGGTGTATAGAGAACTAATAAATATTGATGTTAGCTTAACTATACGCACGTTCAACTGATATCGTCAAGACATCTCACTAGGTCTGTATAAATGGCCCAATGCGATCACAATCTTTCTAATATCAACTTTATCTACATTTCAACGATTCTAACCATCCCTTGTTTAATCAAGCCGAGCAGGTAGCCCAGTCTCAGTTCTCAATAAGGTAAAGAGTGTGTGTGAAGGTTTGGCATAATTTAAGGAAAGGTAGGTAAAGAGGCAATATTTGTACGCATGGACTTTTAAAGTTAAAGCAGCTTCACCAATCCATTATACCAAGGCGATTACACATTTTTTCACTGTTTTCTACAAGATATTTCCATAATCCTAGTTACAAGGATACCACCCCACGAAGTTGTTGTTTTCGTCAGCTAACAAGTAGTATTTCATGAATTTTTGCAAATAATTACTCGTACAAAACTGCAGACTGCCTGCCGGTGGTACAAGCGATCTTCGGGAAAAGCACTGATAATTCATCATTATTACTCATTTTCTTGCAAATTGAACCTGTTTTACAATGGAAAATGAGGCATGGTTACTATTACCTTAAAAATATATAATATTTGGATAGCATGCACTTTTACCAGAATATAATGCGATTTTAATGTCATGTAGTGGTAGTGACTGTGTCACCTTGCCATTTTATCGAAACATCAAGCCAACAAGATAAAAAAGGAGAATGTTACCTAATTCATTAGTCCATCGTCATAACTGACAATATTTGTTTTCATGAATAAACTTGAGTACATACCCATTCGTATTCACGTGTTTTCAGTATTAGTTCAATATTGAATTTGCTTTAAAGGCAAACAAAAGAGTAACAGTGACATTTTCATAGCTCAAAAATAGATTTGCTCGCCTACCGCATCACAAAATGCAAATTCAGTGCAAGAAGTCCTCATTGTAGTGACATCCTATGACAGAATGAAAATTTATGGGCTCTGGCACACCATTTCTCAATTTATCTATCCGCCACACCACCATCATTACATCTTAAACGTATTCCCACACACGGAGACACATCTCGCATTATTATTGTGATTATTTAAATGACAATGACACTTGCTGGGGGAAGTTTGTTAATGGAAAATAAGAAGAGTATCAAACCTAGAGCCACAGCCGTTAGTTACCTGCACCTCCGGAATGAGACAACCCAGTTAAGTGTCGCTTTCTAAATGTATTTCAAATCAATGGGAAGATTCTCTCAAGAGAGGGAGCGAGACCGAAAGGGAAAAAAACCATTCAATTTTATTTCTGTCAAGCCAAGCCCCCCCTTACCGTTAACATTATTGCTTCTTTACCTGAAATAAATTCACATTGCAGGTAGGTACACTTCGTGATGCCTTCATGCTATATATATTGCGCGCACTTAGGCAAACCGTAAAAAATATATTACGCGACAATAAACACAAAATTCTCATACAATTTCCTAGTGTGTATTTATGCATATCCAAGAGGAAAAGACTGATATATTTTGTAAAACTCGTTAGGATATATTCAGATCTGCTAGTACACGCAACAAAATAAAAGTACGACATGCTAACTTCTTTCATTTTTGATGATGATGATGATACAGAAGCGGGGTGGAGCACACATTTTCAGATGGGTGACTGGCGACTGATGTTTTTTCACTCGTGTTTTTCTTTAACGTTTTTTCGTCTACACAATGTGAACTTTGTTGTGATCCCATCAAAACCTCTCTTCATTAAGAAGAGTGTGAGATTTTTTTACAATAATAAATGTAAAGAAAATGAGTTTAGGATTTTTTTCTATGCAGTTTTGCAAACAAGTGGAAACACAACTTTGCCCAAAACAGTAACGCAGTAGGGGAGACACTTGAGAAGAGAAGAGGTGAAAAAATATCCTAAAATACTTTAACGAATTTTAAAATTTTAATGGATTTTTATCATCATGTCAACTCATCCTTTTAGCGACACTTAAAATGCTGAATGCTATTTGCTGAAAAAAGAGAAAAGTGCATTTTTATAATGAAAGAAATGAATATTCATTGGAAGTATGAAATCAGCGAATCCTCATCTCGTAGTTGCATAAATAGGCAATATGCAATTTTTAAGCATGTTCTCTGCCGCTCGCTTGCTGTCGTTCCCAATGCGTGACGATCAAGTGGCTGAGGCTAAAATGTGACAGGGTAGATTAATTTTAATATGGCATAGGGTGACTAATGCTACTCTCAATCTTTGTATAAATTTATTTACTTCAAATAATTCTCAAAATAACATGAATCCGATTTTTGAAAAAGGTTACTTAAATTCCACTAATGAACCATTACCGAGATAAATGTCATTCGTGATCAGCGGTATAATTTATTATGGTTTGAATTATTTGGATGACAGAATTTATCTGAATCCTATAGCTAGCTATAGAAAACATTGCATCATTGAATTTGCACATTCAGAGCGATTCACTTTCGCTATAATCCCTTTCTCTTTTCCTTTTCGACATTATGAATGGTGCCTGAATGTGGGAATACGCTGAAATCAACATTAACTATATTCAACATAACTCATTGCTGTGTAGCTCAGAGATCTGATTTGAAATAAATAAGAGTAATATTGAAAGCGTCTGAGATACATTAATGTCAAACCACCTTCCACGTTTGATACACAATGTATTAAGAAAAATTAGGTACTGCACTTTGAGATCCCGCTGAGCCCAAGTTTTATGATTCTGGTCATGGCTCAAAAATCTGGATTAAATTCCTGTCATGTGTGCACAAGCACATAATAATGTTGTATTTTTTGCAAGCCTTTTTGTAGTTGCATCGATATCAGAATCTATGATTTTGTCTAAGAGTGTACACTTTAGAAGTTGATGTTCTTCCGAACTTGGTACACACACAACATACAAATAGACAAGATAAAATATAATGATTGCCCCTACTTACTTACGATTAGTTAAGTAGTGTTGGTCAGCGTGCACAAAGAGCCATGTCGCATGACTACCACAAACATGATTTCATGTTGTTGCTATTCATTGATAAAAATGAAAAATCTGAATGAACCTTATTCTCCGCGAGCGGGATCACAATAAGAAACCCATCTTTATCATTTTCACTCTGATGCAAAGAATGTGTTCATTCATGCGCATGTGGCTTTACAACTTCAACATACTCACTTTGAGATCCTTGTGGGGTTGATAAATGAGCAAAAATATCACCGAGTTGGATTTTTTTTCTTTGAAAATACTCACCATTGTATTATATTGTTGACGGTGAGAAATGCAAACGAGAAATGGTACCATAACCACACAGCACCAGGCCCAATCCCTCATTCTCTATCTTATTCTACAACTAGTAGTCTTGAGTTCATTGAGATGAGGGTACAAGCTGTTCTTACTGCTGAAGCTAAAGTGGAAACTGTCAAGATTATTAAAATGGTCTCAGGACATTTAGCGTCATTTTGTACTGCAGCAGCAACAGCAGCAATGATCCTGTTTCGTATATTATGATTATGTTTTGCATGCTGACTAGTAAACGATGTTGTTTTTCTGGTTAATCTGTGACCATGGCGACTTGAAATGTAAAAAACAGTCAAAATAACTTTTCTAAATGACGGGAAAATGCCCGCTGATTTAATCTGCACCTCGTTGCTTAGAGGCACCCTGACAAGCAGGTATTGCTCAGCTCGTTTCAAGTGAGTTATTTTATGACCCCAACTTTTATGCGAGTATTTAAGACCATATTTATGCCAAATGCCTCTTTATGGTCGTATTATTTTTTATTTTAAAAATTCATCACAAAACATACATAATTATCAATTTTTCATCTTTACTTGTCCCCTTTTGCCTTTCCATTCCCTCTATTCTTGTTATGTTTGTATACAACTAATGACTTTATACAGAGGAAAATTGTTAAGAGTATAATAGTATGTTTTTACATTGCTTTAAGATACTGTTGTTCTACTCATAAATGTGCCGGTAGCATTGTTCAAAAAGTCAAAAGCATCGTTAAAGCATACTTTTGTTGCGCATGTCATATCTTTGATATAATATGTTTATCGATACAATTTGAAGCGCAAGCAAAAGAAGATTTAGATGTACTTAAACAGATGGTAAATTAAATTGACAAAAGCGTCATATGTCATGATATTTCAAAATATTATCGCTACTTTTGCATTGTTGGCGTCACAATAAAATCAAGATAGGACTTCATAAAACATTAAATTCAAGTTCCAAATCCACCGAGATTCAGGCAAAGCAGCGTACCATACATTATGATAAAATGACTTTTTAACAATGTGATATTATATAGTTCCTTCCTATGGGACTTGGTACAATGTGACTTGTTGGACTTCTTAGGTTGCTGACGTGTGTATGGGGTCTGATGTCAAGTGATTAGTGAGATGAGATGCCGACAAAAGGACTCATGGACAAGTCCTCTATTCCCTGTGCATTTAATTCCATATCTGATTACATTGTAAACTCTGCTCTCCTCTTTTCATCTCCGTTCTCACTGGAAATAATAGAATATTATGTAATAATATTACAAGTAAAATAATAACATAACTATTTCTTTGATTGTACTACAATATTGTTTTAAAAGCCACTATTATTATTACTATTATATGCATATCACACACTTTTATCGTCATTTTTATCATGGAAAGACAAACTACATCAAAAGCTGGCTGGAACCGAATTTTTTAACCACTATCACACAAGATGCATATCATTTTTGTTATTGGTCAATGAAACCGCTGCTGTCAGGACAAATGCATAATATCCTTTTTCTTAATCCAACAAACAATGCAACTTGTACTTGCTTACATTCGATCATTCGATTATGATGCTCATCGTGATCTTCAAACTTATTTAAGTAGAGCTTCAAGACACGCATGGCTAGATCTGAAAGTAGAGCGACGACAAAACTAGCCGTTTAAATATACATCAAATCAACAAAGTATCAACAATGCAGACATGTATGGACCAACAGAAAGGACAAGCCGTAACTGCATGTCGATTAGTATGGTTGATAGAACACGTTTTATGATATATAAATATTATATGGTTAAGTGAAATATCAATATTTTGATAAGTTCCTTTTCATTCATTCGCGTTGTTACCAAAATACGTATGCTTTGCTTGCGATCATCATCGTGACTGATTCTTGTTAAGTTAAGCAAGTGAGTCACGCAAATTCCTTTTAAATCATCATGATTATTGTAAGTGATAGCACAGGCATCTTTCAACATACATGGACGGAAAGGAAAACTGCTGTTTTTCCTCGGCATCTATTGTTTCACCACTTGTGGTGGACACAACGGTCCGCATCCTCAATCCTCCTCCTTAGTAAATCGGAAACATCGCACAACATGCAAGCCAACAGAACAAACAAATAAAGTCTTTAGAAGCCATTGTTATATACCACTAACTTCTTGTTTCAAGTTGACATGACCATTGTCACCCGTCAATCTAAACAAGGACCCATAAGGATTGGATTTGTCATTCTCAGTGCGTCCAATGCCGTCTTCTCACAACATCATGTTCTTCTGCTGAACTATAAGAAGTATTAGTACCCGTTACAATTGGAACATCATCTGCGTCCAACGGACGCGATTAATATTTTATATTATGACACATGTACTTCTGACTAGTAGCAGAATTGTGTCCGCGTCACCGTTTGTTCTGTCGTCAACTGTCATCATGAGCTTCATAAAAATCTTTATTCATCATCTCTTTTCCCGCAACTTTACAGTAACACGGTTGTCATCGGCTTTTGCCACTACACTTGAATGATATCTGCATTGATTTGGAATTTTAATTTTACTCTTGCGTTTTAGATGCCAAGTATGATAAAACATTTTTAAAATAAAAATTGCTATGAAACCAAATGCTCATATTATGTAACAGCAATTGTTGTACCTTTTACAATGTGTTAAAATTTGTAAAGGTTTGTAAGCGAATTGAGCAAGTATTTTTTAAAAATTATATGATAATACGATAATTACATTTTCCACAAGAAATCTCATAGTAATCATTTTTATTACAATACGTAGGTAGTGAGATTATTGGTAGGAAGAGACTCTTAACTGTTTCTATATCATTACAATCACACAAACCTGACTATTACACAGTGAGGCACAAAGCATTGTCACAGCATGAAAAACCAGTAAATCGTCAGACCAATATCACACAACACCATATTAACGCTGAAATAACGATTCATAAACGACGAGCACGTAACCTTTTAACTACAGAGGATAAAGTGGCTCCTATCTGTATGCTATTGTAGTTACTTCTTGAATTCTTCTTTGAAAAAATCAAAATTTGTAAGTTTAAACAGTGAAAAGGAGACCTTCTTGATACTTTCCCTGGTTATTATTACAATCATCATGTTTATCACATTTTCGTCTCATCATCACATTATATATATGTGTTGCTTACTGTGGCAGCTCCAGCGCTGAAAAACTAACAATATTTTTTGACAGCTAAACCGTGGTGCCCACTATTACCTGTCGTTCTTCATGTTTTACCTCACTATTTTGTGTTCTTGCTTTATACAATTTACACGTATATACGCAAGGTCTCTCTTAGCAAAAAATAGTCGAGTTGTAATAATAACCATAAAAACACTAATAATAATAAAAACTGTAATGATGAAATGAACACATGATGACTTCTTCTGAAAGAAAGAAAAAAGGAAGAAGTCATTTTTTGTTTAAAGGAGCCAGAGGGAGCACACGCTTCTTGTGTCATCCTTAGTATCCCATTAAGTAGACAAGAATATTAAAAATGACATCAAGTAACATTAACTGTTACGATTATGAGTTCATAATTCAGCTCGAATGTTTTTTATATTTTCTTTCTCTTGTTTCTTTCCACCATCTCTACTGATTATATAATATACACCGTTTTATCTTCTGCTAGAACTCTGTGTATTCTCTTACCCACGCACCAAAATCATATTGCAGGCAGGCTGTTTTTATTTTTATTCACATTTTTTGCTGTTGGCTCACCTTACTCCTTTGTTGAGACACGTCTGTGGGTAATAGTAATAAGCAGCGTAGAAAAAAATGATGAAAAAGCAGCCTGGCAGGTAGTCAAACATCGTCATAATAACTCTTTTTACTCCAAAGAGTAGGTTACAATGGTGAGCAAATTATAAGGATGATGTGGATGATGCACCTACCTTTTTACTACTTTACTCAGAGAACTCAAAGATAAACAGGTAAGAAAAGTACAAGTCAAATAGACAAATGATCACCTGAATAGGCTCACTTTATTGATATAATGTGCAGACATGGCATAAAACTCACTAGCGCTTGCCTTCTTGCCTACCTATCACCATTATAATATTAGCCCTGTAACTGGTTACGTTTCTTCTTCATTTTCGTCTTATTCTGCGCTCCTTTTTCCTCTCTTTTGTATGTGCTACTTACTGCCTGGTTTTATTGGAAAATTTGAAGTTAGGCAGTTTGCTATGTATGGAAGAAAACATAATCCACACAGAGAGAAGACAAAATCAACAAAAAACTACAAGTGCATGTGTACAATAATGGTTGTGCACATGGCAATTATGACCTATAAGACCATGATGAAATCAGGCACAAAAATCATATAATTGACTTTTATATGACCACAGAGGGAATCTAATGAGTTACACTACTGCTGTTGGAGAAACAAGTATTAAGTACTTTGTACAAGCACAGATAAGGCAACTGATTAGCTGACATAATTTCCATTTCCCTCTGCCTCACTTGTTCGTTTGCATTTTTGGTAACATCAGTGCGTCACAGGGTGATACAACTGTTAAAAATGAGTTTGCTGATTAGTGTTTGATGAGGAATAGAGTAAAAGCAGCCATATTCTTTTTTTAATTCGTTCTTTGTAAAATACAATGAAAATTCTCAGTAACATCAGCAATGTAGCTAAAGCATACGGCTATCAAAATTTGGCAAAAATAGCAGCTCTTTGTCTTCGTTTACTTTGTAACACGGCAAACTTGCAAACAAGATAACTATTACCGCGATAAACTTGTGATGTAATAACCAGTACTATACCCGCATTAAAAATTTCAGCGAGTGAAAATTTGTCCTTACAAAAAGAATTCGATGACAAAAAAATCATAAGTTATCACGCAGTTTAATGCGCTTACAATGTCTACCAGTTTGCTCAGCATCACAACGCATAAAAAGATGTTTTAACTTTACAGATGTACGCAAACGCAATCATCGCCACCCACGCATGAGCACGTTTCATTGTATACGCTCACTTTTTGTTTATCAAAATGCGCATGTATGGAGTTTGGAGCTGACAGGCAAAATCTGACATTTAAAAGTCAATGAGAACTGTCTGTAGCAACAACAGGACAGGTTAAATGGTAAAGCTGAAATGAAATCCCTACACACAACCTCAAATATCTCCAGCCAGTCTCCTGCAAACAACAAGTCAGCAAGTAGTAAAGGTAGTAAATACAGAAAAATGCAATGGACTGTCAATCGACTAGACATGGTTGTAACGATTTGGTAAGTGAACAAAAGATAAAAATGCGTTCCTTAGAAGGCCATCGGGATTTTTTATTTTATTTTTTGTATGGGATAGTAATACCACACTTAAACTTCATTTTGTGGTTGGTCACCCATTGTAATAATAACATTTATCTTTCTATGGCGTGTTGGTTGTTTCGGTGGTATGTACAATTGTCGAACAATGAGATGCGTTATTGTTGATGTGTTTGGCTGTATGAACGGGAAACATATCTTGGCTCTTCTTCATGCATTATCAGTTGAGTCCAAGAGGAAGAGAATAGAGAGGAGATCTAGAACCATTTGTGCAATCTTGGCATTTTATGCCTTTTTCTGAGTGAGTGAACTCATTGAAAATGCACAAAATAGAGATAAATAACTCTACATTTCATTACATACAAGGAAATATATCAATATAGCGAATTTGAAGCCAATGGAAAGGCAGCACATCACAGACATATTGGTATAAAAGCGTACCTTTTTATACGTATTTAACTCCATCGAATAAAGTATCGACAGCATTATTCCCCTATTTTTGTTGACTTTAGTCATTCAGGATTTACAAATTGCACAAGATTTCCAGTTGGTAGTCTATATTTTTTTCAGAAAGCTTCTATGAGCCTCGCAACCGGAGGCATCCGGAAAGATTTACATTGTTATATTATGACAGTTACAAGTAGAAATATGTTCCATCCACATCCAACATTGTCCTCACACATTATTCGTAACTGGTACAATACAGGATTTTTCAACAATACACTGAAAATCTTGAATTGTTATGTAGCACTGTAATATCAAGGTGCATCAAGTAAGAGAAATAGTTACATTGTTGATTCTATACCGGTAATATATCCTTGCTGAGGTTTTTATGCGACTGGAGATACGCTTTTTTATTTGACTTTATGTACTTGGTATCACTACGTGTTCATTGTATGATTGTAGCTAGTCTGTAAATTTGTGAGAAATGACACAGTAAATTTACCAGGCTGACAATCATCAGCGTTCTCTCGTGCCTCATATCTTTTTTCTCCATCTTTCTGCATTTCCATAATGTTGTTATTTTACCGCTGTCAAACGTCAATTCATGAGCAGTTACTGCAGAAGTTTTGCCAAATTTGGAAATCTTGGAATTTTCTTGTTCAAAACATTTATTTTCCTCATCATCTTTCTGTCTACATGGTTGACCCTGAAGTTGCAGTTTGAGTTATACCTACATGCAATACCTACACATGCTTTGAAAGTACTGCATGGTAAAATGGAATCGATAAACTTTTCGTAATCGTATGACAGAGTAGTAACAATTATTTAACGCTTTCAGTTTCATGCCTTCCAGGCTTCCTCGTTTGGCTAAGTGTACATATTTGTCCATAATGTTAAATGTTCCAGCAGCAGGAATTCTTGAGAAATTAAACTTTGAAAACCTATCGATCATCGATTGCACTCTTATCAAATCGTTTGAGGGAAATCCGTATACTCATTTTTGTCTTTTAAACCTCATCATCTTCGAAAAAATGAAAGTTCAAGAAACAGAAGATTGACCGGCATGACTTTTTATCAGGTACATGCAAACGTAGTTGATTTGCGAAGGAGTTAAAACGTTAAAATCCATCTTGTAAGCAGTTTTTATTATTGCTACAAAACTGTCACTCTGTCCTTGGGCTCCTGGCATGTTATGACAGCGTAAATTGCTCACCAACAAAAATGAAAATCTTACGATCACTTATAACCCAAGAAAGAAAATTTTCATATAAAACATCCACCAGACACAAGATACATTTTTTCTTAAAATCTTGATATCAGTTTGTGAGGGAAGCTGTTGTCAGATTGTACGTTTATTTCCAGGGACGTTTGGATTCTGTCAGTTTATTATAGTAAACTGCAATTTAACAGTACAACGCACATCATTATTATCCTCAAAACGTTTGATATATTTATCCGCAGTAAGTATCTGTATCGTTATGCGCACAAGTCTTTAGCATTTTTACATACCGTTTTTGTCAGCCAGCCCTTAAAAGATGATTTATCGATAAAGATAATGACTTGCCAATTTGCATGGCCATTGAAGCCATGGGCGACTTTCGCTTCTTATCTGCTAAGCATACTTTGTCTGCCGTGTGTGAGCTCATCCTTCTTTACGAATGTATGTGGCTCATCTCTAGATCTCGACGATGACGACGACGACAACGGTGAGGAGTGAGGATGACGATGACTGACTATGGGACACATTATTGTCTAGCGACTAAAAAGATTCACAGAATTAAAGTTCTGACTGACTGACTGACTGTTGCGATAAACATTTGGAAAAAAATTAAGAAAGAAAAGTCATGTCATGTCAAGTCAACCTCTCACCGCCCACACGCCAACGCTGTCAGTACATTTTCTTATGCGCAGTTTTATTCGCTGCTGCAACATCCTTTTCATGCTATTATTGCTATCATTAAAGCTGCAAACACATCACAACTCACACAACTACTGCACAACCAGTGAATGACTGGCCATAAATTGATTAATGTGGTTTCGATCTGTTTTATATTGTGGCGATATTATCTACCCCTTTCGACTATGTTGTTGTGTTGTGGATCAAACCCCGCACACACAGTTTTTTCATCGGAGACTCTTCCCTGACTTAATTCCTGTTGAATAACATGCAACGTATTGGCTGTTACATTCAGTTGCTGAATTTTATGTAAGTTTTTTCCATCTTGATAGTTTGAATCTCAAGTAGTTTACATGTGGAATGCATTTTTTTCAAAATCATGCCTTAATTTTCAATTTTTCAATACAAATTGTTAGCATGTCAAAGTAGGGTTGTGAATATTTCACAATACCATACTCTCTAGATTTTGGCAGATGGTAGTAACAATGAGATACATAATCCATCGGAGACTAAAAACGGTTTTTGCTTCAAGCAGGAGGATGCTCTATGGCTTGCTAATAGTTTGGTAGCTTCTTTTTGTCTGATTCAATCAAATGATGTCATTCAGCAAGAAAAAGGAGCATCTTTTGAAACGATCACAGTTTTTGAATGAGCAAAACTTCCCTAAGGAAGAGATAATTCAATCCATCCAAATATGGCCAAATGAGGCGTCCCAATCGTGTAAATTATGTCCAAAAAAGGGGACATGAATGGGATGTCTGCTTCATTCTCTCATTTCTGGCTGGCGCAGCTCAAGAATTCACCACGACCACTGGTCCACTACTGGGTACAACAGCAGTACAATGCAACAAACCGACTCGAAAGAAAGTCGAATGACTTGGTTTATAATAGAAGAATAGAATGGGCATTATTTAAATCCTTTTTCAGATATATAGCCTTTTCAAACTCTGTGGTCCTCAAGTGTATCATCGTGATCAATGTTCCTGTCGCTAAGTTCTAAATTCAATCCTACCTATTAGTTAATAAAAGCTATTCTAAGGAATGGAGTAGTGGAGATTGGGGGCGTACGTAATTTATTAAAACGGGAAAAAGTGTAAAAGAAGTTTGTATTTCTAAGGAAATGCCACCGAATGAATCATGTCATATTTTTTATCGCAATTTAGTTTTGCGTGACTTTAGAAAACTTTGTTTAAACACAGAAGCAAGAAGTATTTTGTGCTTTTGCTTTGTTTTTAAAAATTGTATGATAAACATTCTACTTGCGCGAGTGAAATAAGAACACGTTGATGAAGTGTGATGCTTAAAAGCCCAGGCAAGATGTTAGTACATTTGTACAATCAGTCCAGATCGTAATTGCGTTTTGTGCTAGTACCTACGCTAAAGTTATGGTGTGGGTACTGTCTCTCTTTTCCATTTTACTTCCTATCATTGTCTAAAATTAATCAATGAATTCTTATGCAGACTAATTTACCCTTTTTTATACCTCACCTTCTTTGCATCCGTCGGATTGCTCATTCTTTAAAAACTCAGACTACTCTGTCCACAGAGAATTGTTTTTAGTTCATTCAAAAGCTGCTGCGAAATACCAGGTTCAGCCCACATTTTCATAATCATCATCGTCGCCATCAAGATCAAACTGTACGATGAGCGAGGTTAATACCTAAGCCTACCCTGACTCCGTACTGTTCTTAAAGTCAGAACAATCGCGCAGTCATCATTAGCATTATAATCATTTGGGAATGAGGAACAAAAGCTTCTTTAATTAGTCAGTCGTCTCCTTATTATCATTCATAACTTGTTGACCACAGTTGGAAAAGGAAAGCGGTTTCCACATGAAACCAAACATAGGTATTACTTACCCCCAAAAGTATTCATCATCGCATGAATAAAAAATCAACAATGGCAAGACATGAATGAGCGGTAGTAGTAAGTAATATAGTAATAGGTAGGTAGTTGTGTGATCAACGTGCTTGCTGCTATATTATGCGGCATATTATTATGATTATGAGGTGAATTTTTAATTGTTACTTTGCATTTGTCTACCTACCTCACTGATTTGTCGTTTTGTTTCAAGTGCTGTGAAAAAACAATGTTGCACACGTCTACAGAAAAACTTTCAATTGAGTAAATAAACGAATTCAGTTAGAAAATTTATTACGAGGCATGCATAATAAAATAATTGTTTTTTACCAAAAAATTTGCATACACAGTAATGTACGATTGCGTAAAAGTATTAAATTTTCTTACAAATACCAAAACGCACCTTTTGCCATTTACCCTAATAGTCCGATGACCGCCATAACCATACTAGCTCTCCACGTTAATAGGGCGCCGTTTTATTCTAATATCAACCATATTTTTTAAAAGTTGTGGTATCTGTCACAAAAGAAAAAAATTGCCGTTTTATGATGAGTACTCATTATGGGCAATAAATATACTTAATTTTTCCTTAAAAGATTATTATGCGTTTTCTGCAACTTACAATTCTCATTCTTCACTTTACACCCAAGATATCTCGCACGCAGCGGCCTCACCTTTGAATTTTTTTATGGGAATGGTGCCTTCCGTTCCCCATGGAATAAAGTAAGCCCTCCAGAAGTTCTTGTGGTAATTTGATGAGTTCTGTCGAGAAGTACATATAAATGGTCTTCGCCTTCAAGTGCGCATAAGCCTCTAGTTACAGTCTATAACGATTAATGAGGACTGAAGAGAAAAAAGATTTTTTGTAATTAAAAAGTTTTGTAATGAAATGTTAATTCATGCTAGATATATTATTATGGTACTTTACCGTTTGTGGAAGAAAATGCGTCTACTTCCAAAGACGGAGCTTTAGTACTAATCCTGCAATTCCAGAAAAGAATTAAGTCCGGCTTCTTGAAGTGGAATTTTCCTTTTAGAAATAATGTGACCATATCGGAGGACTACAGGGCATTATCATTACTTATCTGTTGACCATGGACTATGTAAAAAAGCTCATAGGAGTGTACATTAATCCACAATAATGCAAGATTCCACAGTAATCAAGAAGTAAGCCAGAATTTTAAATAGTCAAAGCCACACATTTCGCTGGAGAGACAAAAGGCATTATAAACCTGTAATATTACACTCTATAAAACGGTTATGCATATAAAACGCAAAGGAAACAAATAAATAATGAGCGTGTAAATATCATAGATTATGATTGTAAGCGGCTTCTTTTTTTAATGTGCTTTATGCGTAGCTAAACTCAGTGGCTGAGAAATTCAAAAGAAACAAAAGGACCGACAGGGTCAGAGGTTACGAACCTGCAGCCACCTTCATCATACACGTCCCCACCTTTCCCACACTTCCCCCAAACATGGTGCTATGTTGGCATAATATGCTTATTACTTCTCTTATGGAGGAATCGTCATTTCTTTCTCCTTCGTTGGAGTCTCTCTGCCTATATTTCCCATTGCTTGTGTTTATTTGCTTCGTATCATGGCAGTACGACTACCACCACACATTTCGCCGGTGTTCTCACACACACACAGATAGAACGAGAGGGAAAGTAAGTAGTAGTAAGATCGCGGCGGAATGTGTTTGAAACAATACTTAACAGTTTTAAAGGCTGTTTTCAGGCTAATTTAATTCACTCTCCGCCACACACTAATCATAATCTTGGAAAGACCATCATCGTCGTTTAGTAAAGCGAGCCATATACCACCCGACATTGTGTAGTCATTATGCACGCCGACTCCTCTTTCTAGCCAAATACAAACAATGACGATAGATGATCGCCGTGCTTGCAAGAAGAACTGAGCAGTGTAAAAAGGTGATGAAGGGATTTTTATAGCCCTATGTACTCACACACAATAATATTGAAATGATTTAATATAAAAAGCAGTTTGTTCATCATCATGTAATTTCAACTGACCAAATAAACGCATGAGAATTCATTCAAAATTCAAAATATGGAACAGCAAAGTATACGTATGTACATGATGAAACCATTAGCTAATTAGGCGACAACGTCTTGTGTACTGATTGTCGTAACCCTTTTCCCAGGTTTTCTCCAGGGTGGCCGATCACTTCTTTCATTTTTACAAAAAAGATTATGTATTGACAAGTTGTAATGCTGGCTCTCTGGTGGTCTCTGATTCTCTGATCCATTTTTGTGCAACTGAATTTGTCCATTGTTAAATGGACGTTTTGTCTAAAGATCCAAAGATGAGAAAGAAGAAGAACCAGTCATAAATTATAAGAATGTATAAATAACGCGATTATGAATACCAATTCCTATTCTTTTACTATGTACTACATATTATACATGTAATATACAATTTATGCTAGTTCAGGACATCAAAAACGACGAGCGTGTGTAGTGAGTGCATTCTGCCAGATACCAAATGTTCTTGTGCCCGTCTCACTGCAGGTTTGTTTTGGCAAGTGGATTCGCTACTGGGGACCGAATAGGTATTTTGTAAAACAAAATTCCTATAATTCTTAACAGAATCTTGAACCGTTGTGCTATACAAAACACTAAATTGTTATTGATCAATTAAAAACAACACCTTTCTGTTCTGTATTAAATTTCTGTTACTTCATGTGTAGCTGATTTTACAAGGTGACAGCTGTAACGGTTAGAAATACTAGCTCTTGATCAACCAGATTTTTGGGTCTAATCAAAGTAGGTCCTTCATTTTTAAGCGTTGTAAAACAAATAGGCAATTTGAACAAAATTATAATATGGGCAATTTGAACAAAATTATTATTACAGGGGACAAAAAAGATGATCAAACAAGATTCCTGGAGAGGTAAACCTCTTATCATCTATGTGCTTAATAAACCCACGAATGCACGCCAACCAGATGCTAATTTTAAAACTGAAGAGTTTATGAAGCATTATACTCAACTCAAGGTTAAAGACGCAAAGGCTACGACTGTTCATATGCTAGCGAATGACCCAGAAATACTAACTAAAATCAGTGGGTGGAAATTTCAAAAGCTGAGCTCCCAAATGAAAACCATAGTACGTTTTGTTTTATGTTAATGCAACTGATTAACTAAAATATTGACAATGTTAGATTATTATTGTGTGAAAGATGTTTTATTTATCGTCTTTTTTATTACTAATATAGGCTGAGGAGCAGCACGCCTTGACAAATCGGCTGGATTCCACCTTGGAACAACTTCTAAAAATAAAAACACCGGATGAGCAGCTTAGTCATGTCATTGCTCTTTTGAAAGTAAGCAAAGCAACTTTCATTTAGTTACTGTTGTTAAGAGTTTGCTCTAATATTTTTAAAACTTTGTATTTTAAGGAAAACCGAGATAAAACCCGAAAAATTGCAGAGCAGTTAAAAACAGCGTTATCACAGGGTGTAGATATGGTTGAACAGCATAAACCTTTGGTCCAGGGGATAGTCTTGAAATATAAAAAACGAAAGTGAAAATTACTCTTAGATAAATGTTTACCTATATTATAAATATAAATCTTGAAAAATGAATGTTTTTTATGGTAATTATTTTAATAATGTTATTTATATAATTACAATATATCTGTAAACATAAGCTGTTTTATAAACTTTTAAGTTCTGGAGCACGAAATTGTATCCGATACTCCATGTGACTATTTTGTGTCATTTGTTAGTTAAGACCTGTTTCAAAAGGAACTTGCTACAGTAAAAGTAGTAGTAGACTTGCAACTTCTCTCCAACATTAAATCAAATAACATGTTAGTTACAATCAATTTTCATCGTATTTGGCAGCAATGGTGAGATCGTAGTACAAAGATACAATATAACTCACCTTCGACTACAGCTTACTTTGTGTCAGTTTTTGCTGACAGGCAGTGATACTGATTACTGTGTGTGTGTGTACCACTTTCAAACGTTACAACTTTCGGTGCGTTGATAGGTGTACAATGTATTTATTTAGCTATTTTGTTCTTTGTTTCTTTATGGAATCATGCGAATTAGCACACAATGGATGAGTAACAATAGAAAATGGAATAACAATCGTAATAACTATTGTCAGATGTACATTGAAATTTAGAAAGAATGGAATCGTCTCCTATGTAGTTACTTTTGAATTGCAGTGCTCATTATCATCATCATCCCACACTTTTTCTAGAATAATATGCTATTTGTCCAAATGAAGCTAGATTATATTTTTACACGGTGTGAGATGAGATAGGTTTAGAGCGTAATTACCAACACGATTTTCAATCGTCATCTTTCCCATTATCATTATCCCATCCTTTCTCTACTATACGTGTATCCTAAAAGCATCAGGTTCTTATTTCTGAGAAATGCAAAGTCAGGATTGTTTCCGTGTACAAAAATAGACAACAGTCAAAGAATACGGTGTATGAGTTGCGAATTTACATTTAAAATTTTCTCTTTTTTAAGTTCTCACAGACTACCTTTATACGTGTCCCAACTTCAACATTAACTAGTTAACAGTACGAAAATAATATGTTGTAAAGTTTATTTGATAATGTTTTTGGAAATAAGGTGAGAATGACATTTTAGAATGACAATTTCAGGAAAAGTGGAGTTTTGATTGTTGGATAAAGCAAAAAATGTGTATATCTTCCACATACGTACAAAATAAAAAGGAAAATTGAAATGCAAATCTAATATTATCAGCCGAAATCCTTGAACACGCGTCATTTTAAAATAGAAACTTTTATAGCGTATCAATATGATAATGAAAATAAGAACATAAAAAATACAATAAAACACTCAAAGACAAACATCTTCACACCATGAATAGGTAATCGCACTTTAAAACAAGATATATTATATACCTGCTCCAAGCATCTTGTATAAGCTTCGCATTATCATGTACGCTTTCTGCGAGTCTCGTGAAATTATCTTGGTAACAAAAGCAATAAATCAGCAAGTGCCTACCTATCATACAAACATATTTTTTGTTTTTGTTTATGTGTTCTCTTCACCACCGCCACCACCGGAGATAGCCTGACACTGATATGGGAGAATAGCCAGTAAGTTTGTGAATAGTCAACACTCACTCATCCTTATTATGTGGCAGTCCATTTTAGTTGTAAAGCTTCTTCTTCATTTTTTCGTTTTCATTTTGTTGTTAGTTTAAAGTAAGAAAATTTTCTTACAAGCAGACACATTATGCGTGATAAGTGTGAGCAGTGTGTGTGTGGCGTATGGGATCATGGAAGAGGATGACACGGTACATTATAATTGCGACCAAGCCCAATTTGAAAATCGTGCGGATCAATTTCATGGTCTTCATACAATGTTTTATTGCCAAATATTCTAGTCTTCGTACATGGACTTTGAGTGTACATATTTTTTTATGAACAACGGAAAGAGAGGCCCGTTGTCTCGTTTTCCTTAACTTCTTAATTTAAAGTCATTGAGATGTAATGTAATATTGGTAATGCACGTGCATAACAAGTACAACCATATCTAAATCTATTTACAGGTATTCGTTTTGCAGTAAATATAAAATTGTTCCTGAGGATTGGATGAGAATATCTTTGGAAACCCTAATTATGCATGGTGTATGGGCAATGGTAAACTAATACAATAAGGGGGTACCTTGTGTGTGCTTTATGGTGACCTCTGTGAGCTTTTTACATCTATATTGGCTGTAATAACAGAATCATCACCACAAACAACAATAATAACATGTAAGCTGGTAATAGCAGTATCAATAAATACTTACACTAAACACGATTCTTTTGATTGTGAGCATTTTTCTTCGTGATATGACCACCCGTATTAGTTTTCCCTCTAGACAAAATCGTAATGTCTTGCTCACAGCAGAGAGAGGATCTTGAAATACAAACTTAAATGCTTGTCAATGGACTTAATTGTAAACCTCGATGAATTAGGTATGCAAGATCTCTAAGGATGTCCTCTTGAGAAAAAATGCCAAAAGTATTAATGGCTTATTTTTATGCATGTTCAAAATAAATCTGTACTCCACGCTGTAACCAGGGTGTACTTGTTTCCTACTTCTATACGAATATATAATGTGTGTAATCAGATAAAACTTCATGATCCTTTCCTTGCATGAAAAGTATAACATCATATTTTAGTGACGACGCTAGCAATTGTGTGATTGGTTAATTGTTGTGAATGCCATGTAGTTGCACAACTTACTTGAACTAACCATGTTTTTCAAGAGGGAACATGACACTTTTATTGAACGTCAAGTCATCAGTATAAATATGCAGCGTTGCTTTACCGATTGTGCTCACGTCTCTTTTAGAAATACGGCAAAGATACAGGCAGTTATTGTGAGTCGATAGTGTGAACTACGTGTACCGAAAAGTAACAAAACCAACCAGAAAAACGTATTTATATGCCAGTGCTAACTATATCAGCTCACAGGATTTAAAACTTGCATGCAGACGCCATGTTATGACTTTTCGTAAGATTCTTCTTCTTATTGCGGCATTCGCCATTTGCACCCCTTTACTGTATCCAAAGGAAGCTCAACCAGATATACTTTCCGTTTTCTATTCACACCTTATACCTTTTCGAAAAGGGATGATAACAAAAAACACGAAAAATGGAGCAAAATTTCTTCTTGTTGTACGGTGCAACACGCGCTGCATAGAAATGGGTCAATTACTTGACGTGCCTAACCAGCTAAACCATTAGCCCATAATGTACTGCACAAGGCACACAGTTTCTCGCTTCTGTTGTTTTATTATACATTTGAAAGGTTTTCTGGAGAAACTATAAATGATAGCCAAATTCTCTGGAATTTCTCTTTAAAATCTGGCAATAGTATAAATGACTCTCTTCATTGAAGAGGACGGCCAAGCCAAATTTTCAACTATGGCATCTTCTGAGCAATTCAGTAAGGATGCAAAGGAAATTTTCTGAGTAGAATTGTAATTGTAACGATGTGGTTTACTATTTATCATTCTATACAAAGTTTAAAAGTTTCTTCGTCGGTCATGCCCCACTTTTATGTGACAGATACTGCTTTCCTCCAATCTTTGAAATTATCATCTACCATACATCAGCGAATTCTAATTCCACTTTTAAATGGTGTGTTTCGTTCGATCGAATAGAATAGATTGATTTAAGAAAAATATTGAGTCCAACATTTACACTAAGGAACACTATCGGGCTCACAACTTTGGTTGAGATGCACGTAGCCTGTTTCACACATTTGTGATCACATTTTAAATGTTCAGCAACAGAATCACATTTTATAGCTGAAATCGATAGAAAATTTCTTTTATAAAGAAAAAGTTGGTGATATTTAGAAAGCTTACCAGATGTGCTGTTTGATATTTCGATTCATAAAAACTGCTGGCTGTGTAGTTACATGACATAAAAGCAAACAAAGGTGAAGTGGCGAGGTTTGCTATGCTCGTGAAAAGTAACAAAGAGCAAAACTGTCGTCGTAAATCATTCATTTTTACAGGGTGCCCATCGTCACCATCTCAATTCCCGAAGAAAACTAGTACATGTAACAAGATTCACAAAGATGTGTACCCATTCATTGTGGGTTATGTAATCGAACACTGTTTACTTTTGCCTTCAATTGTCGGATTTTGTATGGGATACTTGTGGTTTTGTGTACAATTTTATTTAACCACAAAAGGAGGGTTACGGCACTCGACAAAGATTAAATGCTGCTGACTTGTGTTGTGGTTTTGGCTTTGTGGTGGGCCATTTTGTGGGTGACGCTATTGAATCCAAGCAGTAGCGCTCCCAAAATACCTGTTGACAGGTTGAATGAAAAAAGAAAGGACTCTTTCATGAAAAGGGTCGTCCAAACACTATTTTTACCTCAAAAGAATTCAACTTAAAAAAAGCTGAAGCTACAACAAGGAAAACATTTGATTCATTTTCTACAGTTGAAGCTGGGAGATCATCATCTTTGATTTGGTGAAAAGTGCGATGAAGCGAAAGGATAAATATTTGGTTATTTTTCTTTTTAGTACATAAGTTGTTGTGGTTGTATTTGATATGAATTGAATTAGCACCATTATTAAGTTTGGCTTATCTCTGTCTCTTGGCAATAAATCATGAAACCGAGTATAAAATTCATAAGCCACGCTGCTGCTTCTCTAGGTAAAATCTGCTAGATAAAGGCAAAGATAGGAAAGAAGTCAACAATTCACGCAACTCATTTTATTTCTTTATGGAATAACAAATGAAAAAATGTTTTTCAGTACATATTCATAAAAGTTGTGTACATTTATTATTTGAAATACTGAAGAAGAAGAAGTGAATATTTAGAAAATGTCTACTGCGGACTTTTATGAATGAATATATACAGAAGGGTGCATGTACTGCGGGTGCAGTACCTTGTAATGGGGCACTCTGAGCTTCTTTGGGAATTCTATCCATGTAGGTAACAGACTAAATGACATTCCTTAGTGGCGATAAAATCTACGTTTTCTAGCCGATTGAATTACTTACTCATGAACGCATCCGCAAGAATACTGCAGTCTGTACACATTACAACTATTTAGTAACTGTTGACTCCAACCGCCAGAGTAGAAATGAATGTTATGAAATTCCACCAAGTTAACAACAAAAATACGCTGTTTCAAAAACTGGGATGGGTGAATGAGAATTATGTGTGTTCTTCACAAACACGTGGTAGGGTATGTAATTTGATAGTTGAAATTCAAATTACAGTACGTATTATTATCAATTATCATCATTCTATTACTCACAAAATTATTAAGAACAGCATCTTAAAAACTTCTTCGATATTTTAATTATAATCATGCTTGCCATTGATCAATCTTTGGTGAACCTCAACATGATTTATTAAAAGATCAAATTATGCTTAATTACCACCTTTCTCAAAAGGACCCTAAAGTACACACAACAAAATTTAAAAGCCTAGTAGTCGAGTGAGACTTTGTTAAGGATGTTATTCCAGAAAAATAATTGATCTTCCTTGTTCTTTAATGGTCTTACGGGAAATTTTTCATTTAAGCTTGAGATTTCTTGTTGATCTTTAGGCACAATAAATTAGAAACCTTTAAAGTTGCCGAATCTGTTTGGACGGTAGGAGGTAAATCGTTGACTACCTCCATGGATGTTTACAGAATCTATCCCTATCAAAAATCCTTCATAAAAATTTATTTGAACTTATTACGTACCTGCACATATTTAATTTGATTAAATTTCAAATAGCATGTGGTATTTGTAATCATTCCGCTCACAATTTCCTAATTCCCAACTACCTGTCTACTATTATCATCATTGGAATATGATTTGTTTTCCTCCAAGCGACACTTCACTTGTATCATTAAAACACAAAACTCGTTGTTTTTCCCGACATCACTTAGTTTATCATGGCAAGATATCTTAACAATATTCTGTACAGATTATATTTGGCGTACAGTATTTCTTGTACTCTAAGTGGTAAAGACAAGGAGATAAAATGTTTTGATGGATACGATAGAAAGTATTAATTTCACAAGGTACAGTAATGACATGCTCAAGTACCAACAAACTTCAGCGTGTGTTTATCATCAATTCATCAATCTCGCCGAATTATGCCTTTTTACATCAAGTTAATATGATCACCGTGTGCGTCTGATAATGTGATATTGATATTGGTAGACCGTGAGTATTTACTGTCTTCAATATATACTACGCGTATTTATTTATAAGTTTATAAGCCGATCTTTTAAGTATTTTAATGTGTCTGTAAAATCTAAATTGATGGGAATAAAAATGATGGCTTAGGCTAAACACTTGCCTTTTGAGTACCATACCAAAAAAAACTTTGCATCTTGTATCCCTGGTGTAAGAACGGAACGGAAAGAGAAAAGAGAGAGGGAAACCTCTCTTTTTTTCTCCATCTAATCATACATCAACGTCACTTTTCATTGAATCACATCGTGCTGTGCTTGATGATGTTTGTCCCGACTCTTTCAACCTTTTCATCAATTTCAGCGTCTCGTCATCAGTAATAGTTTGTTTGTCGTTTATAATTCTTTTTCCTGTTTGTATGCTTGCATAAAACCTAAACAGGTGGATTCGAAACAATATACCTGAATTAAATATCCTTTGACTTCAGCTTTTTATGCAGTCACATTTCATGAATTATTAATTATTTATAATCAGACTTGACTGTATGAATTTTTCTCTTTTGTTCAACTTTTTGATAGGTACGCTCTGATTACGTACATCTATTAATTATCTTTACAAAATTCCCAAACAAAACTGTCGTTCTAATTCGCATGCGTTTGTGCTAAAAAATCCCACCCGTGAATCATGGAAAGTTTAATCGATAAAAAAGTTAAATTCTCAGCTTTCGCAAAAAACAAACCATTCAAAAAGTTTGTTCGGTTTTACCCAGTTCCCATGTTATGTTCAGTGGACTAACTATTTTTTCACATGCTCAAACTTAAGTGCAACTTAGCTTTACAGGACCGGCTACCCACAACCAAAACATGGCACGCTGTTTTTGTTATTATTCGTACCAGTAAGTTCATAATTTAGCATAACGTCTTTCATCATCATTTGATCATAATCTTTCATAAGATTACACATTTCCAAATAAGAAGCTCACCCTAATTTACATATCAAACACTAACATCCATCTCGTCTCACCTCAAGTATTACAATCATAAGTTGCTGCTGTAGCTGCTATTGATGATCCTGATGATGACCACGACGACTACGATGATGATGAGTTCTATCCATCCAGTTTCTCTTTTATTCCTTTTACTTCTCACCAGTTCTATTCATGCAAACAACCGACTGACTGAATTTACATTCATTGTGTTCATAATGGTAATAATCATAACATAATATAATAAATGTAAAAAAACTGTTTATGCATAATGTAATAGCATGCAAAAGTTACTCCGTTTCAATTCTAAAGATGCCTTGGCAAATTGCACCAGAGAGTCCATTAATTTTCTTGTGAAAAGGTTGCTATGACGTTGACTTGGTAAGACTTTATGGCCACCTAGAACGGTAATATAGGTATCAACGCGTTCTTCATTTTGAAGCAGGTTAGTAATGGTTTTGTATTGAAAAATCAAACACATCATTTCATTGATGCTTTCACACGTCTAAAATGCGTCCAACTCTTCCAATTCAACATAAAAATATGAGCGTAAGATCTTCTATGGAATACCCGAATGCGTAATATGATTTTATTAGCTTTACCACCCATTTTTAAATCAAATTAAGTTTAAGCAATATTTCAACATAGGTAAAACAAGTAAATATTTTTCCACTTGTAAGTAATTTTCAGCATTAGAACTTTCAAAACAATGAATCTTTGAACATTGGTTAATCGTGAGAAACTGGCAAGTATCGTTTGTTCTCAGAAACGCTAAATCGCTATACAACATTATAATTCATTCCTTTTGAATGTTATAAAATCAAGCGACACAAACCAAATTCGACAATTTAATTCAACTCCTTAATGACTTTTTAGAAACCTACACATGCACACCACACTATTTAAATGATCATTTAGCATGCACATGGTTTGTAAATCGTGCTGAGTAGGTATTCCTTCAAATCTATTATGCCATCTCAAAGCCACCAATAAGAGATAACCGTTGAGATCACAGAGAATCATTTGAAACATGAGAACTGCGTGCTCAAATTTTAGATACATACAAGGGTGGCTTATATATTATTTCCATTGATATCTGATAAACCATTTTCTATTATCAGTTTTGCATTTGTTCCCCTTTGACGTATTTGCAATAATAACGTAGTGTAATGGACAGGTTAGATGAGAACGCGAGCCAGAGAAGGAGATCAGATAGAAGCGCAGAAGAGCCTTCTCCTTTTCTTTTCCTACAAAAAGATCTGCAGCGCATTATCCAATGGTATATGTAACATATAGACAATGATAGCCATCAGCATCATCGTGGTCATCATCAGAAGCAGAAGATCACCCGGTGCGGTACATTAAAACATCATTGAAGACTCAATGAATATTCCATTCGTATAACATGGAATAATCATCAATCTTACAAATATGGTGAAAGAATCAGGATTGCCTTATTCCCATAAATTGTACTCTTCGGCAGTTCTTGATTCCTTATAGAGTCGGCAACTTGGTGAGCTTACACTCAATAAATTAAGTCAAAACCTATGGGCAAACGTGTTTACTGCTATAACCTATTACCATGTGAGCTTATAAAAAAGAGGACCAAGAAGAAGGGAAAATCATTGCATCTCCTAATATTATTTCCTTACATCAATCTTCACAAGAAATAGTAACACCAAAAAGATTGCGCCGCGATGAGCAATGATGTTAATATGTGTGCAGTGGTAATATTAATCGTAGTTTTGTCAGACTTTACTACTCACTGGCTCGCTACCACTAGCAACGTTTTCTTTTCTAATGTAACATACCTACTTGAAAATATGGCAAACTTTGAATTTCAGACAATTTTGTACTCATTTTTGTAGCCCATGGTACGTATATTGTACAAATGCTCGAGTTAGTGTGTTCAGTTGCAGTTGTTTTAGTATTCTGAAGAAGCCACCTTACATCATTTTCGTACTGATTCAAAAAACCTTCTGATTGGAAATGTCTTTCATTTTAAAAATGTATGGTTTTATTTTTTAACAAAAAGAATGATGGCAGAGCGGCATGGAAACTTGAATCAATATTCAGCAATCTTTGGCATAGGCGAGTATTATGCGACGGACGTTTCGAGTGGGGCCCAAATTAAATTACTTGCTCCAGTACAAATGCTGGATTTTAGAGAAATGTAAATTAGACCGACACAAGTCAGTACGTGCATTACTTTGTTTAATATATTCTAGAGTAGTTTAGCTACTAAAAACTAGCCGGTAGTAGTACACTGTACTTAAATTGTTGGATGTAGCACACACTCCAGCGTAAGGTTTTTTTTGAATTGATATGCAGCTACAAACTGACGTTGAGCACTTTGACACAAACGGTCTTTCCCCAACACTTACGCCGGCACAATTGAGTCTCTTTGAAAAGGGCTCACCAACACATCTCCTGAATTATTTTTGACAACAGCAGCCCAACGTCTTGGGGCAAAACGCTAACCAGCTTTTTTGTCCATTTGTGGAGGCTTCCAGCCAACTTTCAATAGACCACAAAGGGTCTTTCTCCATCCATACCAATAAGGAGCATAACTTCTCGCTTATTTCCCATTGTTCACCAAAGATGATTCACGGCTTTCCACTTTCTACACATTTGCCCACAAGAGATATTTTAAGAGAAAAATCCCATGAATCATTGATGTTTAGGAAGAATTTATCCTCCTCAGGAATCGCTTTTGAATTCCATGCTCACAATTATTAGATGCACGAAACTTGTCTTCTGAATTACCATCCAAATACTGTATTGCGTTTCAGAACAGTTTGCTTGTTGGAATAGTGGTACACCGAGACGCAGCAAGCTATAATTGTAAAAATCTAACTTATTATCACCTTACATAAGCATACATAACTTTTAGGCGACTTCTAGCGTAACTTCCATAGAACCCTAGTAAAAGCCACATCATTTTCAGTCACATAAGTTTTTGTATATGTTTGCTATGGTGATATTGTTGTGGCATAATGGTAGCCGATTTCTTTGGATTTATTAGGTCAATGTTACAAGTTACAAGAAATGCGGTGAAAAATATCTTCAGATGTGTAAGTGTCGTGTCATGGTTTCCTTGAGTTATTTTGGAACTCCACCCTAGAATTTTTTGTTCCATCAACTTGAGGAAGTCAGAAAGATATAGTTTTAGATATGCTTACACTTTTCGAAACATCGCACATGTACTAAGTTATTAACACTGAATTGTAGACACGGAGTTTTTCTGGTTCAACTACTTTTCCAGATGTACTCTGTGTGTGCTCCAGTGACAATCACAGGTTGGATGCTAGTTTTACGTAAAAGGGAAAAGTTTTCAATAAATTACCCACTGCAGTGGAGAAATTAAGTTTGTGCGAGCATAAAAAGCCAATCCAGGCCAAGGGAAGAAAACCAAACGGAAAAGCAACTTTTGTTATAATCATCTCAATTTTGCCATCATGTATAATGTATTTGTTGGGTTTGTTCGATTTTGCTAGAGTGACAAAAACTTGAATAGGTATAAAACTTTCGTTGTAAAATTTTATGAAGATTCTTTATCTATTATTGCTTGTAAGCATTTGATTTGCAATAAACATACAACATACAATTTAAAATACAAAAAAACGATATTATGAGTTAGATAATCAAAAATTCAAAGTTGGATATTCATAGGACTAACAATAAGCTTAAAAGAACAAGCCTAGAGTAAAGATTTCGCTGTCAGTTGACGAACCAAAACCGGACAGACTAGACGATTCGTATGTGTGTGTAATAAAAGTGCATAATACTATTTTTATGGAAGATGATGAAGTACTTTTTTCATGTTTAAAAGTACACGTATTAGCATGTTTTGTGTTCTGATAGTACTGACGACAAAGAGAAAACTGATTTGTAACACATTGGCTGATAATTCTGCATCGAGAAGATGATGCGCCAGTGTGTTAGATAATATCACAAGCCTGTGGACAACCACAGAGAATAGGATTTTCCATTAAAGTAGAAGCAATCAGTAAATGTCAAAAGGCAGAACGGATTTGTGTAAGTTGCAATCACGGAACAACAAACTCGATATTTGTATTAGCCATATATACTAGATATATATAATATGCTTGCAACGCTTAATAAGAGACAGAAAGAAGATCACAAAGCAAGTACACCAACAAAAGGATAATAATAAAATAATCAATGATCTTTTTCTCTGCTTCAAAAGAAATCCTATTGACCTGGTTAGTGGTGGGCAGAAAGAAAAATAAAATTGGACTGTTCTTGTGGCAACAATAATATTCTCCTTTTCTTTCTGATGATGTTCATTTTCAGTTGAAAACCTTAGCTAAGTAGAGATATGAAGAGACACTTATATACATCCTTCTAAAAACATCTTCAAAGACTTATTGGGTTGTGCACTTCATTCACTCCTAAATTTGTGGAGGTCTTAAGTCATCATCGTAATACGATTGAAAAGATAGAATCTTTTAAAAACAGTTTATGACACTGGCTTAATAACAATGGCGCATCTTGTAAACCCCTTGTGAGTCCATTTTTAAGCAGCTTTTTTATGGCAGACTTTTTGTGCTCGCTGCAACGTTCGTTCAGAAAACTTCTGGATTCAAGAGATATTATAATACATCTTGACCGATCACTTCACGGAAATAATATTGATATTTCTGTACGGCTCGACGGACATGAGTAAATCATACACTAGGAGTTTCACCAATTCCTCGTATTGTTACAGATAATCGGTTTAAACCAGCTTACCAATTTCTACGTATCAGCTCGTAAATATATTTCAATTTCCGTTCAATTGCCATTATGCTTTATTTATCAGTTTTACTGTGTCACAATATTTTTCTTTTGTGTCAGTCAACAACTAAACAGTCCAAATGGGTGGACATCTATAATTTGAAGTATACAACGACGATATCACTAGCTTTGTGCGTAACACAGCTTTAGACGCATTATTGTCATGATAACAAAACAAAAGTGGATAATGTAATGGTAATACCTGTGGTTCCCATCACAGCGTCTCGTAGAACAATTGGCCTGCAAGCATTAACCAAATGGATAAAAGGAAAGAATGATTAGGAATAATTGAAATTATCAACATCGTCATCACGCCTCATCTTCAACATGATGATCTCATTCAGGAAAAAATAAGCACAGTAGTAATCAATACTGTCTTTTAAAAACAAAGTTGGTAATACCAATTACCTAAATGGCCAGTCGTAGTAGCAGTAGTAAAAGAAGAAGCTTGGCCTCTAAACTATTATAATAATCCATATCATGTACATCCCTTTTCATTTTCAGCTTACAGTTACTGCAACTCTGGCGGTCTCCTTCACTCTTGGTGTCCATCAAACCAAACGGATCCCTTTACTACTAGATTACTACTGGCGCTGGCCACATTTAAGCCAGAGAGTTTGCACAGAAGCGTTGGGCTCGTGAGAGTTTTGTTGTACCATTTTTTCCCAGTCATCGTTACTCTTAAAGGGTTGCCTACTGCATAAAGCGCTTAAATTATATTACAACTGGCATGCATGGCCAAAACTACCTTTCCTCAATCGATGTTTTGTAATTGACCATTGAACTACTGATCTTCTTTTTCAAGCATCATTAGCTTCTTATTTTCAATCTTGTCGGTTGTATTTTTCTTTCTTCTCTGTTGCGTATTTCATATTATTAATATGAATGAGAAATAAATTGATACTTGCACACTCATCCTCTACTTTTCAATTTTTAAAGTGTAATAGCAGGGGCCGTCTGATTAAAATACAGAAAACAGAACAGTCAAAACCAAGCGCGGTGGCAGTGGCAGTTGCGGGACAATTTATTATGAATGCATTGAGAGATGCGATATGATTACAATTACTTAAACTGATATTTTACAACCTTCAACAATGAAGAGAGGATTTATTTACTCTCTCTTTCTATTTTTTCAAGTTTTGTACAATCATGATGATATTGTATTACGAGGCAAAATACTTACAATGGAATCACGTCACGTTGATTCTGAAAGTACCTCAGAAGCATGATATTATGATCCGGTTAAGCAGGAATATACAATATTGATAATAATCATGATTTTATAAGACATGCCTGACTTGGTCAAATACTACATGAGATCCAAAATAAAAGCAGTTTATCTGTAACTTCAGTCATTTCACTGGTGTATTGTAAAAATCAATTTGTAATTTTAAGAAACTGACAAATAAGCATCTTGTATAGTTTCTATTAATTTATATTTACAACACTCGAAAATACACGAGAGGGGTTCAAATAATATTAACCAAAACCACAGTCCTAATTTCGGATAAGACGAGTTGTGCGGTTTTCTGCATGTGGCTTAAGAACGTTTTTTTAAAATTACGTTTCAGCATGAAATTGAAAAAGACTCGCATTCAGTTAAATCGTTCGAACATATCAATGCTCTTACATGCCTTTATTACTTGGCATATCATTTGAAAGCGAAAAAATATATTATGCAAACGATTTGTTTTCCTCGTACTACAACAAGACATATTGAATTTATTGTGTGAGTATGATTTTAAATATGAAATTTACATTACAACTTATTTTATCGCTGCACTCATCATTGCAAGTCCCTCTGTTTCTGCATCTGCTTCCCTTTTTCCACATTGGTATTCATTAACCTGCAAGAACTCGCAAGTAAATAAGAATACAATTTTTCTTGTTTTTTTTGCCTCCGTTTGAAAATTAAATGGTGCGTGTAGCGAGGCGGTTAATCTCTCGGCAGTCGGTACGAAATCCTTTTGGAAGATTACGTTCCTGCTTCTTTGAGTTCTATCAATGGCATTATCTAGCTTCTGTGAGACGCTTCATGACACAACATTTACTGCAACAAACCATCAGACTGATGAAAAAGATACGCGTAGGCCAGGTTCACGACGACCACGATGTTTGGGTAATGCGTGAGCATCATCTTTTCAGTTTAATTTCCAACTGTTTCACATTGCCCTCATCCCCTACTCACCTTTTCCCGTTAACCAAATTTGCGATAAAAACCTCTTGGATGGAGGCATAGAAATAATAGCTTATTATTTGCACAGATGTTTTAAAAACACTTCCATATACATCCTTTTGAATGCTTTTTGTTCAAAGAAAGATTTAGCACATGTTTTTTTATGTTAAAGTCGATAATGATAGTGGATCTAGCTGGGACACGGAAAAGAATAAACAAGAAAGGAACTTTTTAAAAAGTTAATAAAAAGTCATACGTTTACTCAGGAAGAAAGATAACGTTCGTTTTTTTCTTCTTAAATTTACAATCCTTGTACTGGTCACAAGTCTAGAAGGAATATTATGTAATGATAGAGATCTGTGTGGATGAACAAGGCATTGAACACATCTTTTTTTCAGAGAATTTAAAATCGAGATTACAACATAACGTCGCAAGAGATAATTTACATTCTCAGCCAACACCAAATAAGGCAAGTCTCCTGTACTAAATGCTTGTTTATGTGGTGCTGATATACAAACTATAAAATTTCTCGTGGTCCCCTATGGCAGGCACCCTTAGTCCACTTTTTTCCGTAAAGAATCGTTTCAGCAGCATTCTTAAGAAAAATAAGAAGAATTTGTCGAGGATGTACCTACCTGCACTTGATTGCAAAAGTTTTATCTTTACAAATTGTGCTTCAGTTTTGCAAGGATGTTGGTGTAATTGGTAACTTTTAATTACTCCGTGTAGCTAGTTTACACACGAGACTTTTTCAACTCTTCTCATTATCCCATCATCCGTTGAAATGAAGGAGGTACCAACAGCAAACATTGTTATAAATAGCTTATATTTGCATCTGCCTGTCCTCCTCCTCTCATCACTTCTCGTGATTTTCTACCTTTTCAATTTTTTGACAGTGCACTGGTCTCTAGAAATTTGTTGAAACAGTGCTGATATATTGTAAATGAAAAAAAAACGTTCGTATATAGTCAACAGCAATAATAGTAAGCATTTTCTGCTCGTGAATGTGCATCCTATATTGTCACTGAAATAAAATCTTAGAAACTAAACAAGTCGTAGTTTTACAATTTTTTTTACCAATCTCCGCACACCAGGAAAAACCGTAGCTAATTTTGTTTGTTTCACTTCCGCCCTTCACGACAGTTAAGTAGATAGGTTGAAAGACAGGAAATTATTCAAGTGGTATGATGAAGTACTGAAATAGCTTATGTGCAGAGATAGAGTTTGTGTTGTGGCAATCAGTATTAGTCGTTTCAATATAAAAATATGCTCTTCTTATATATTTCCTGTGAGCTCAGAATTCACGTGTTTTTATTACATATTATGCGTTTTCCTTTTGTTCAGCAATCTTTTATGGATCGTTAACCCTCTCTGCTAATGTACATTGTGTCAAAATATGCACATATTCGTACAATAATATAGCACCAAAAAGTTGATAACTTAATTTTGAAATCCTGTTATGCGCTTTTTATTGGGATGCTATTACAAGTAATGTACATGTCTGAATTTGACTGCCAGTTGATGCGCCACAAGACAGCCTCCGTCTCATCGTTGTCGTTGTCATCATCATCATGATTTGCGTTTATGCTGTTTATTGCACCTTCTTGCATACTTACTACAAAAGCTTTTCAGTATCAACAACAACACACTGTTGTAACAGTAGCAATAAAAACAAGATAACCACAACGTGTTGGCATGGTGGCAGGTTTCGTATCTTGGCCTTCCTTACTTTTTATTGCAGACTGCATGTGCAGCTCTCTAAAACGTGAGCAGGGTAGCGCAATCTGTCTTTGGTAGAAATTTAGTAATAAGCACAATTTTACCATTTTTTGTGCATGTGTAGTTGAGGCGGAGCAATCACAGACTATCAAAACGGCAAGTTCGGTTAAAACAAAAAACTGAGGTGGTTTTTGCATCCGACAGACTCGTGCATTGGTTGATTCACTCTGATTTTTTGTATTCTTTCTTGGCGATGATGATGCTGAGGTTGATGATGACGATGATGCGCAACAATGCACATGTGCACATAGTATAGTAATTTCACGTTGGCTGCTTTGCAACTAGTTGGGATAATACACAGCCCATCATCGTCTCCAACAGTTATCACGCTCAAATACGTAACCCAATAAGTACGTAAAATGAAAACTTGTTTATGACTCCGTCTGTGGAACTTTTCAAGCTGAACCGAAAGATTCAGAGTTTCATGGATATGCATGGATGGAATGAACATGCCTGCCTATTTCAAATAATCATGCGATGCCATCGACAACGGATGCCTGGTCTAGTAAGGGAAAAACTATTTAAAAGGACAAATCATCATCCTTAAAACAGCGGAAATTGTCCGGTGAGGTAGTAAACCAAAATAATTTGCATAAAAGTCAGCATTTTCAAATGAACACGTTCATTCTTCAGATTACCCCGCCTTGTTGTTCCTATGATTATTTTGTTCCTTATCTGGAGTGCTGCAGTACAATGCGTGATGAGAAGACATACCAAAATCCTTGGACGAGAAAAGAAATACTTTAAAAAATGAAATCCACCTTAAGTTCATGATAAGTCAAATGGCGTTCTTGTACCCACAACAACGGGGAATGTTGCTGCCAGAGAAGGAATAACTGGCAAACTACAGTAGCCGATGTAAACATGGAAACTAATCTAGGATAAGATTGAAAACCGGTGTTACGCGACACGAGGCTAAACGTGTAAAAGTGTGAATCTTATTTAAAAGGGCGGCGGCAGGTCGGCCAAAATAGAAAGACTCCTATTTTCACCTTAACAATGGCTAAAATACTTCTTTAGTTGAATAGTAGCTGCTTTGTTCATATGTTATATAATAAAATTCGATTAAACTGGTACTCCAATGTATAATAACGTTTCCAATTTTCTACCAATGCAATATAATAATATGTATTCTTCCCCATAATTTGATCACGAGATGTTGAATAAAAAATTCTGTAAATGAGCCAAAAGTAGATATCATGTTTATAAGAATATTGTAGATCCTTGTGCTTAGATGAAAATCTGCCTAAATATAGCATCATTTATCAATACTAGTAGCCGATACTCATTCCCTTATGGACACTCCTTATCAAGTATCATATAGGACTAATATATATTCATCATTATTTTTCGATTAAAAAACAAACAAGGCCATTTTTAAAGGAAAATCAACATAAGTTGTTATATAAGCTAATATATATAAAAAACACCAAACTAAATATTCGTTAATACAAAAACACAAACCGATTGATATATTTAAAAGACACTTTTGTTGGTCATCAACAATACTACATCATCAACCCAGTTGCATAGGTTTTTGGTATGTATTCTATTCTATTGAGATATAAAGCGAAGACACGACAGCGCCTTTTTCTTACATTTATGCACCACCCCTATGTAATGAGTCGCTTATTTTGTCATTACTCGTCTTTTCATTTTTACGAGTTACCGGTATGTAGTTTATATTGACTTAAGTGTGACGCTCACATTATATGTCTCGTATTTTTGCTTTTCTTAGGCTTTTCTGCCTATAAAGAGTCGGATTTGAATGGATGACCATTGTGCGGAAGAGCCAGTTCTTGTCTGCTCCAGAATTTAAGCGATAAAAATGTAAAAGTACTCAAATCAAATTCATTCTAAAGAATCCATTTTCTTAAGAGGCCTTCGGTACTCAAGTTTGCTATGTTTTAGGAACTTGGTTTTGGCATTGTATTTCCAGGTTTCGGCTGACCACTGTCCATTCATTTATTATGAACAACACATGAAAACTGGAAGACTAACCGCCCCAGTTGTTTGCTGATAACCGAGCTCTTTAGTTGCAATGTTACTGTCCTACGAAATTGTGGATAGATTGTCAGTTTTCAATCGTTTACGCATGCAACCATTTACAGTTTTGGTTGCTAGATTTTCTTCAATAGGTTGCTAAACCAGCACTCACGTAATACAGTAGTCGTGTTTAGCATTTTCCCATCTATGGTCTATCTTTAAGGAATTTTTTAGCTGACCACCTTCATGCCGTAAATGTCCAGTTTCAGTAGCACTTAAAAGAGCCTAATGCCGAAATGAAGGTAAAACAGTTTGTTCTTCTCTCTCTCTGCATCTTTATTTTCGTTATCAGAACGGAGGTGTTGGTACTGATGGCATATACAAGATTAGTGATACATGCATACCAAAGATTCATTACCAGAGAGGTTTGGTGGCAATTTTATCAGAAGTAATCAGAGGTATTTAAGGGTATATTAAGATACCGATGAAATGTAGGTAATCTTATCTATCAACAAGTAATTTTAGTAAGTAGTAGCTTGACCTTCAATCATTAACTGGCATTGAATTCTATTCAATAGAAAGTTCAAATGTAACTGAGAGTTCTGCTGAGCTGAAATTTCCATAAGAAACATGCATTACAGAATAATACGTGGATAAGTAAATAAGCTTCTTTATCGGTGCTAATTGAATGTGTGGTAACGATTTCTCAGTATCAATACGTATCAGGTTAATTAAATTCAATAATTTATTCCAAATTGAAATTGAAACTTTGGAAAGAAGCAATTGAATCAAATGATGATTCGAAGCTCATAGACGTGACGTAAAAATGACAATAAAATTATGCTTTTTGATTATATAAAGCTCGCCGGTAAATGGTAGCGATTCTAAAATTAAACTCTTCCAATTTTACCAAATTGAATTTTCTAGCCTTTGACAGATCGTCTCATTTTCTTCTCAGCTAACGAATGAACTATTTAGTATTAATATCTAGTTTTCTGAGGTGTTCCTGTTGGAATAAAGAACGCGGTAATTGAAGTGTCGCTTTTACCTTACATTGTAAAGTAAAAAGTGAAGTGCACGTTGTATTATGTTAGTTGTTGGAGTGGTTGTAAAGTTACTAGTCGTCTGGTCTGGTGAGGCATGTTTATATTGCTTACATTTTCGTGTGTCTGTTGCGGAGAAAACGAAAACTCTTTTTGTGTTCCTATATTCTTCGTGTTTTCCTAACATGAAATATGCATGAAAGTGTCCATTACAGGCACATTGTTTGCGGCACACGTTTATTCCTGCTTTGGACAAGTCTTAATTTCGTTCATTTTATGGGCTACATTTTCTTGCCTAAAAGGTTCCGTCAATTTCTGTCAGCTTCTGAAAGTCCACTTTAAATGCCGGGCCATGCCATAACACAACACACCCGGTTTCTTTTGTGTACAACCAACAAGTCAACTCAAGTATCACTATATCTGACTAGTAACACTAGTATCATTGTAAAATGACCGCAAAGGATCACCTAAACAGGTTGTATGAATTTATAAGGGTAGGCTCTACCAAACAGACTGGCAACACTACAATCAATGGAAATACGTAATTAATCATTTGGTTTGTAACTTTATTTCAAAAAAAGTCTCATCCAGAAGGAGACTCGACCTTGTATCAGAATGCTGGATTTACTTCGAGCGCAGAGTAGAATAAAGGCAAAAGTGTATAATGCAATGTAATTGGGAATAAGTTGAATTGATACTTGTAGTTTGCTACCGGCAAAGAAACTTACAAAATTGCTCTATCCTGCAACTCGGACTCCGACACTGCAAATGACAAGCTAATAGCTAAATATGAAGTTGTCTAATATCCATAAATACTTCATAGGAGAGCAATTAAAAAAGCATTTCATCCAACTTAATAGACACCAGAGAACAGAATGAATACTCTCCAATTACAAGCCTAGAGTTAACACCAACGTCGGTGCATGACTGTAGATTTATGTGTTTACGCAGGCAACTTTGTCGTGACCATCTTTGCTCTACATTCAGAATTGGGAACGGGAACATGTAATTTTCTAACTGTAGTAAATGGGTAAGTTGGATATTAAAATATAGATAGCTATTAGGACAAACAATAAATATTCAAGCAGGTGTAAATGCAAAGGAAAGGGTTTAATTTCTTGCAGAAGCCATAAAGGAAATAAATATTACATCACCATGCAAGTAATGTAAAATAGAGTTATTACATTTTGAGAACCATGTATTTGTTTGTGCTGGGGAAATAATATCAGTGCTTCAATTCATACAGACTGGTAACTGGTAGGAAGTAGAAGTAGTGAAACAAACGGTAGTTGTTTCAGTGAGCATAATTAGGATATTACCAGGCTGCCACTCAGAAAAAGAAAGCATTTCAGTGGCAATCGCTTTCCTGTGTATGGCTAGATGACGGTGACGTACCAAACCAATTTCTGTTGTGCCGACTCATCCGAATCCGAACGGCAGCAGGGGCAACAACACCCTTCTAAGAATTATCATCCTTCTGATTTTTTGTATACTAAATTGGCAGTTCACATTACCTCGAATAGCAATTCACTAGCAGCAAAATATGATTGTTATTGGTTATTATGATTACGATATTCGTTTGATGGCAGTAAGAAAGCGTCAGCCAGCCAGCACACAGTTGATAGTTGAAGATGAGCAGTTTGAGCATTTGCCCTTATTTAAATGCATTGCAATATTCATAGAAATAACGATAAATCTTTGGTCCTCTTGCTGTTTCACGATGATTTTTGTTCATTTCCATTCTTGAAAAGAGAAGGAGGTAAGTTGGATAAACAAGTCCTAAAACAAGCTATAAAAGCACATTTTCCTTTACATATTCGAGGGTCATTTGATTTCCTTAAGTCTAAAATAATTTACATAATAACATAATGATAACAATATAAAGTTAGTTAATGTGCGAGCGTAAGCAAGCCAGCGAGCAAAACCGTGAATTTCCATGTAAGGCGAACAAAAAATGTGTAACGTCTTTCGTGGACAGGCCAATATATTCATCGCCTCTCTTCTTGTGTGCGTCTGCGCTCGAGAGTGAGAGAGCGAGAAGTATATTATGAGTTCATCATCATTTACAACAGTTTCGTCTATCGTTCTGCACGTTCGCAGGGTTATGATTAATGATTCCACTTGTTTTGAATGGCGTTTTTGAGAGTATCATCTTCTTCCAATGAATAGATTATGGTTCTCCTCCGATACACAAGAGGAGATTGTAATTGTAAAAATAAATGTTATTATTGATTTGCGCCACAGGAAAAAATATGGGATTGCATGACTAAAGGTTGTTAAGTGGATAGTTTGGTGGCCCTTAAAGTACATAATACGTCTGCAAAAAACACATGTATCATCAATAACTTTGATAGTTTTTGCGCAAAAAAGCTTGATTATTGATTTTTAATGATAACAACGTATCGGAATACCATAGGTGGAATTTTTAGGCAATAAAAAGCTCGAGTAACACCCAATTTGCAGACAACAGAGATTATCAAAGACATTATTTTTGAATTGCTAATGAGTGGAATCCCAGTACATTTTTGAAACATTTGACTTGGAAAATGGCTAACTGGCCAATTGTAGACAAACGAATAGAACATTAATTTGGTATTCGCCACCAGACGTGATGCTATAATCAGAGTTTGGTAACTTAAAGTTTTCAGTAACTAGTTAAGTTACAGTTACTTTATGATTTTCTGCAGTTACAAGTTACAGTTACAAGTTACTTCAGAATTTTTCTCTAGTTACAAGTTACAGTTACAAGTTATTCTCAGATTTTTTCCAGTTACAAGTTACAGTTACAAGTTACTTTCAAATTTTCGAAAGTTACAAGTTACAGTTATAGTTACTTTCGCTTTCTTAAGTTACGTAACTAAGTTGAATATAAAGTTATCTTAACCTGCTTGTAACTTCCATTAGACGTCATTTGTTTAAAATATCTCAGTTTTACATACTTTTTGACATGAAAACCTGATGCAAAACACAATTTTATTTCAAAAGGTGTAGATTTTTTGCCCAATGAAAAGAGATTTTTGGCTACTTTTATCAATCAAGTTATAGTTACATTTGCAAGTTACTTTCACATTTTTTCAGTTACAAGTTACAGTTACAAGTTACTTCAGGATTTTTTGTAGTTACAAGTTACAGTTACAAGTTACTTTCAGTTTTTTGTAAGTTACAAGTTACAGTTACAAGTTACTTTCAGTTTTTTGTAAGTTACAAGTTACTTTCAGTTTTTTGTAAGTTACAAGTTACAGTTATAGTTACGTAACTTAACTTGTAACTTAACTGTAACTGTAACTTAAAATAAAAGTTTCCAAGATCTGGCTATAATATTGCGGGAGTGTGATATCCCATTACCACAAGTTGATAGCAAAATTGGTGAACATATTTTTAATAAAATTGAGCAAGCTGGCTTTTTAAGAGATGTCTGCTGTCTTGGTGCTTGTTTGTTCTCTCATTTGACATAATTTCCAATTTCAAATCCTGCCAAAATGTCATAATAGTAAAAGTAGATGCAAGTTGAACTTGCTGCTCTTTTCTCACTTCACTCATTCATGACGTTTTACATTAGTTTTTAATACTCTCTGTATAAAAGAGAGTGACAGAGACCATGAACAACGATTCTAAAGTCACGGACGACGAACTTTGGCTCAACGAAGAGCTCCTCGAACGGCGGAAGTGGAAGCTACAAACGTTGATGACTGAGTGAGAAGCTAAAAATATAACAACATGCAGATAAAGGTGTGGTTACTTGAACAACGGATGCGAGTTGATGAGATGTTTGCTGCAGAGTGTATATTCTGCAGAAAAAAAAAACAGTTTCTTTAAATAAATGAACTACGTGGTTGCACTGATGTGTGTGATGTGATCAGAATGATGGCATGATGATGATGATACACGGATGCAACGGAATTGGGGAGAGAGACGAGAGGGGGCCAAACAAACTTAGCAGTTTTTACGGCATATTGTCATGTAATTTCTACTAGATATATTATTATTATGTAGTTTCAACAAAACATGGGAAGTTCATCAATACAAAGTCAGAGTCTTTTACGCTTGTCTGCTTCTTCAGCAATTCACTCAAGTAAGTTGAGAAGATACCTTTGCACAACAAACAATGTCATGTTTTCGTAGTCATTGCAAAGTTATGTTTTGCTAAAAGGTAATGAGTGGAATGAGAAAAGGAAATTCAACTTTTTCGCCGGGTTCGGTACTTTATCCCCGTAAGAATCTGGAAAGAAAATTAAACCCAACATTTGCATTTCTAAAGTAAAAAATCATTAGCAGTATCCTCATTAGCTGTTTAAAAACTGGCAAATGATGATAGATAGATGATAGTGTATTAAATTAAGTGAACCAGAAGATCCTACAAAAGTTAATAAAATAAAAAATTAAGTGCAATTTGCCATTCATTAAGATGCTTTAAACGATTGGCTGAAAGTATTTACTTTCAGATCGTGTTGTACCTTGTTAGCATAACATCCATAGGTGGTAAGCATTTTGTGTATGGTAAATAAATGACTGAACCTTCTAAATATCAAAAGGTCTTTAAAAGTACCCTCTTGTTTTACCAAAGGAAATGTATATTTTAATGACTTCTTGTCGCCTGAGCGTCTTCCCAAGCGCTTTGTGCGATATGATAAGATTTGATTTGTTTCTCTCAAATTAGTGGCTGACGTTATCTCAAATTCTTGGAACTTGTTTTGTGTTTATTGCGATAGGAAAATCTTTAGAGATGGCTGTGCAATATCTTGCTCTCCATACACCATATACGATAAATTATCCTCCATATAAAGTCATTAACTCTCATCAGGCGCTCTTTCAGAGAGACAAATTCGTTGCTTTACCTACAAAAGGTTTATTCGTCTCACACGGGGAAATAAATACTTTCCTGGAAAGATTGTCCATTGCACTATGCACCAAAAAACGTGCCGTACCGACTCATTTAAAATTCTTGCAGCAAAGAGGGTGGACACCGTAAGAATTAATAAATTAATGGAGTTTCTATGTCACCCGACAAAAAGACTACACACATTCAAGGATGGAAAAATGAGAAAAAGGGAGTATAGTGTACTCGAGTAAACGTCTTTATTACGGAAAATAATATTGTTCTTTTTATCCATTCACTATTTTTGAGAAGAGTTTCTACGTAAGACAGTATGAATAGTAAGAATTTAGAATGTGCACAGGCACATAATTCTAAGTTCAAACAGAAATCAGAGACAATAAAAATGAATCCCTTGCTATGATCTTGTCTTTGTCTCTGTTAGCTTCACCGAACTGGCTGGATAAAAAGTAATGAAGATGAAGTCATTCAGTCAGTGACTACCGCAGTATCATCATCAAAGTAACCGCAGCTATTACAAAAATAATTCTAGTGACTGAGGGAATCACAACCACAACCAACCAACCAGACATGCATGCATACCAAACCCAAATTATGTTCTTTTACGTTTGTTGGGGCACACGCTGATTATATGGTAAAGGGAAATCGTTTATGTACCCTATATATTACACCTTATTTTATCGAAAAATGATAATTCTCTTTAAAACACCGCTTGGTAAATTCCGTATAATTCTCAACAAATTGTTGATAAACACCATTTATCAGTGAACGGGCTCTAATTTTGCTGGCATGGTTTATCTAAATTCATATTGCATTATTTACGAAATTGTTTTAAAAATATCATTTTAGGGACGAGTATCGAAGTTAACGCAGCATGCTACTATTTATAATTTAAATATATAAATTTCCTGCTTTTAGAAGTAGACGTAAAATAATATGAATTATAATACAGGTGCAAAGATTACGAGCGTCTGACAGTATTCTTGGCTCTTCTTATATAAACCAAAAATTCAGATCATCATGTTTAGCTTACATATATTAACCTTTACCCAAATAATTTACAATAAAATTTTACGGCAAATCTTAAGCAACATCATTGTTGACTCCAATGTACAACATCATTATTAGCAAACTACTGACAAAGTTTACAGACAAATTCTGTATCAAGAGTGTCAGAAAAGTAATAATTACAAGTTGCTCCTCTGAGTGATTTACCGTCAATCATTCCATCATAAATCTAACACATCTTCACTCACACTAAAAAGTTTAACCATCGAACCACTGCATAACTAAATATTCATAGACTGTTGTACTTTGTAACATTGCAGTAAAAGAGACATTGTTTTCTCTTTAATCAGCAAATTAGACAAAGAACTTGCTTTCACTGGTCATTATTGGTACTTCTGCTGTTTTTATTTTTTTCAATATCTACCACACGTGCATTTACCCATTTTGCTCATAGTGCCCCTCTTCCTTTAGGACTGGTGACATTCCTCATTACTACATGCTAACCATCATTGGAGCTTTGAAGAAGGAAGGATTGAACAACAGACAAAAAGAAAGCGTTGATAAAACAAATTGGATGCTGAGCCTAATAACTAATGTTCACCTCTCAGTATAATGGGCACCCTCTATGTTAATAGCTAGCTTGAATGACTTATCCAACACATTATTCGCATTGAATATTTTCAACCCCCGCATTCACATTATCTGTGAAGTGAGGCTTCATCATCATTATTACACGTTATTATTATTATTTTACTCTTTTACACAAGTAGAGAGGGACCGATAAATATAGCGATAATGTCGAGTTCCTCGGCTCTAACATCATCACTGTGGCATTTCTCATTCACTGAGTGAACCTGTGCCTTTTTTCATATAAAACGGATTGCCTGTAATGCTGTTGTTGATGATGAGGATGATGATGGTCTAGAGGTGGTAGTGGAACGCGTTAATGATTTTGATATGGAGGAATCCAAAAAGGGATTGGATGATGTATATGTGTCCACATGACGCGTCCCATTAAGCAATTACAAAAGCGTAATAATAACAATAATAAAGCACCCATTGGGTATGAATTTTTCAATTCCCCTAGATATTTTAAGTTTGACTGACAAGGAATAAAAGCAAGAATAGGGAAGCAATTTTCTGGTTGCTGTGGCTGAACAACAGCAGAACAACAACAACAATAATAATCATACACTCCACTGAAGCTGAAGTTAAAAAATATAAAAATATTATGACAGAGTGCTAAACTATTCACTTGACTGTCATAAATGGACAAGAAGAAATCGGTGTCAAACATGGGATACTCTATTCGTTCCATTGTAAACTCATAATTGATTTATACCAGATCAGAAAAAATATTCCCGGTCAGAGAGAGAGCACCAAGAGCATATTACAAAACGACTGCAAGGCAGATAGAGAAAGGCAATAATGCATTGAAAAGGAAGAAAATAAAACGTCACCCAGCGGTGGTGTGCACTACAAAAATGGTGGCTCTTGCGTTTTTACTACACAAGCTGACGAAATCCATTACACTCCATGACAGCAAACAAATGACCCAAGATTAGTCCATATTAGTGATGGCAGTGAGATCCTTGAATCTCCGTTAAGCTCAAGTATTGCACACACTTGCTGTATTTTTTTACTCTGTCCTAGTATCAAGTACCGTATCAAAATGGTATCTCATCGTAATGATGAGATGTGGATAGCGCGTTGGAAATAAAAAGGCAGCGATGATCCTTCCAACTAACGAAAAATGCTGATTCTCTTAAGGCATGGCATATCTATGATACTATTCCACAGCGTGGAATATGCATTATGGCTTTCTAGTAAAAAAATAACTGATACGCTGATAGTGATAATGCATAAAAATCATACGGACCCGTGTATAGTAAATGGTGATATATTAGACAAGAATGACTTGAGATGGAGACTCTCGATGATGATGAAGCTTTTCCTTTTGGTTTTTATTCACCCCGTGGTCTGGTGTTTCTGGGATGCGTGGCATATTATGTCCTCTGTGTCTTGTTACGGATGGAGGAGAGAGAAGTCCCAAATAGGAACAGGTAAATTGTGATTTACCTGTTTTATACATTGAGATAGACAAACGGACAAGGAATGTATCAAGAAGACAAGGATGAGAATGCAAATATTTCCCTTTCCTTCAAAAATAATCGACTTGTTCATCCTAATCAGCATTTGATTTATTATTATGACTATGTAATGGCTTGTGTTGTGACTTACTGCTGTTATTACATATTATCCCGCAATGCCAACATTCATTTTTTTCTTAAATGGAAGTAAGAAACAAAGAGGACGTTCAAAAAAGCGGAGAATAATAATGTTCAGAATAATAACAATAATGAATAGGCCATTTTACGTATTTTAAGTATGCTTTTACGTGCATTTACGTAGTTTACCTTTCCATAAAGTATGACCATACCTATACATTTGTCTTCTTGTTACAAAAAAGAACTTGTAGGTCAATACATTATTGACATGATTACCAAGTGACTTATGGGTCTCACCAAGACAAATTGGATAACGATTTGGAGATACGCAGCATGCCTTACAAGATGCACAACACATAGAAACGATGCAAGCACATCAGTCTACCTTTGCAGTGAACATTTAGGAACATCATGAAATGCCAGAGAACGTCATCATAATCACATGAGGCAGATATTCCAAGCGATCTCGTTCAAGCAGAAAGACAGGAATCGATGCTTATCTTGAATTGAATAAAATATTCGTTGCATTTAATGTTTCCTATGCAACGTATGGTTAAGGTTTTGTATAGCAATCAACTTAATAAATATTTTTACTGAAATAGTTTAAAATTTCGCTGCATCTTTATCATTTTTATTTGCAGGGGCATACTAATTTTTAATTCATATCGAACTCGAACCTTATATCTGAAAACTAATTGTTGTAATGAGGACCTCTGTTTGGATTTTGGATGACAAAAAATGTAAATTCCTGCTGCTTTTGTAAGTTAACTGAACAAAGCACAAAGACTGACATGATAACACAAGAGTTCATGTACATTAAAATAACATTGTTTTGGATGATGTGGTTGTCGCTAGTTATTGACCAAAGGCTAATAATGCATTGTAAAAAGTGAAAGACTGTGACTGTTGTTTTATATACCCCTGGTGTGCTACTCGGTTTGTCTTGTGCCAAACATATCGGAAGATCGGGCGTTTGCTCGCAGTTCAGGTCAATAAGGTCAGTCAATAAAAGTTCAGCCCAAAAATTTAAAACAATAATGCGCTCTGTTTACAAATGATGGCATTTATGTACCATTTATTCATATCAGCAGAAATAAAGAAGTCAAAAAGCCCAAGTTCCTACAGAAGAAGAACAGGAATCATCATCGCAACAACAAAAAGGGAAAAGAATACATATACATATAATCCCATATCCACCCAAGATGTGAAGACAGATTGGACAGTTTACCTGTAAAATGGTGCATTATCATCATTCTAATCGCCAATCATCCCGTGTGTGAGCTTTTTCAGCTATTTGCTGATGCTTGTTCTTCCTATTAGTCAATCATCAACTTCATAATAATAACATCACATCATCAACAACAACACGCTTCTTTGTACGAGGAACAGCGTCTTGGACTAATACGTATATAGTAATCATATAAAAAACAACTAATAACAAATAATGGAACTTGATGGACATCATCGGTACACATGCCTGTTGTGTCAATACTCACTAGTTTTGCCACTTTGCCCTGGTAAAAAATTATGAATGAGTAATAGTGTTCTCCAGATTCAATCAAAGTGAGGATGAATGAATTGGTTTTTTACCGTTCCTGCACTCTAAACGTAAATGCTCTTAATGCTCAAAAGTCAATATCCGTACAAAAGCCTGATTGTGTTATACTTTTACAAAGATTGTTGTCTAAGAAAGGCAGAACAATAACTTTTTTCACAGTGGGACGATTAAGTGTGATCCTCTGCACTTAAGGGCTCCTCATATGAATGCTGATTCATTTTGTGGAAATAGGTGAGGTTGGCTTGTCATGTCATATCAAACAGAAAAAACATTATGTAATCAACAATACAAATTGATCTCAACCTAAATCCGGACAATGAATGAGAGTGAAAAAAAAACTGACTTGTGTTATACTAAAACATTATTCTAATGCAAGTGTGCTTAATATTTTTGTAATGATGACCCTTCGTTAACCAAATTAACCTTCACTCCAGTTGGGGGGAGCCTTAAATAGTTGGCTCATTGCTGAGATGCTCTAACCTTATCGATTATAATATTGTTTCCCTTCAATCTCCCCTTTGTTTTAATGCCTATTACAAGCTATTCCCGTAGTGAACTTAATAAGGCACCTGTCACAAAAATATCGCTGAAGGAAATATATCAGAAATTTATCATCCCACTTGACCATTATTATGTCAAAAGAACAAATTTCAGGGCATCTTTGACTCAGACTTTATTGTACAAAACCACGTGCATGTATCTAAATCCAGATGGGGTATGATGAGGCAATTACCAGACAACAATGGCTTTCAGGCTGTCTGGTAATTTGCATGTTACCTATTACTTAATTCTCATAGCGTTTTCTTATAAAAAGCCCTTCTAGCAAAAAGCTATAAACTGGAATAGCAAAACCAAGCTTGTAATAATATCGGCTTATTACAGTTTTTTTATTGATATCAAATATTAGTTACATTTATAATCTTCTAGTTTTCAACATTATAAATGCTTCCTTCGTGTTTGTATGTACAACACATTTTGACAAGCTATCACGCACCCTTTTCTCATTTTCTTTATCCCTTCCCTTCGAAATGCTTGCTTAGCCAGCCTGTTTGTGAGAGAATGTTAATGTTGATTATTATCCTCATTATGAAGCTGCAGGAAACGAGCTTCTTAGCCAGCTTTTAATAGGCCGCGTGCCGAGCTGACAGCTTTGAGGAAAAGTTCCTGCTGATCTATATTATTACTTGAACACTTACAATGTTGAATTGTATTTTTAAGAAAGTAATGCTTTTAGCACTTGAGTGCCACGGTCTTCTTTATTATTGCCTCATGTTGATTCTACATGGAACAAAACGAGTACTCATATACAGTTTGCATTTTTTAAATTAATTAACTGCTGTGAACCAATTAGAAGCAGATTTTATGCTTTGGTTGAAATCAACGTAACTTTTCTCTTTCCCAACACAAATTGTATGCAATACTCTCTTAAAACAATTACGAGGCACGATGTTTTTATCTTTTTCCCTGGACGCCTGAACGGTATTTACTATTCAATTCGTACTAAAAAAACTTGAAAAATAATATACAATTTGACGTTCTACACCCTAAATGTACATCCTATTATTTAGGTCAATATTATCGCTAGTTATGATAATCATAATATAAAGTTTTTGAATGTGGAATCAATGCATTTGTTTTGAATATCGATAACTTTTTGGGTTGGTCTCAATTCTCCAGCTTCTCATTCCAGCAAATATTCCAGCTCCTGCAACTTACGCATTACAAAACGGGAGTTTCCCTTTCCATCAAAGTTGTGTTTATTTTTTATCTTTGAATCGACAACATGGAGCTTCTTCTTCATCAAAAAGTGTGAAGCGCATGGACGTTGTAATCCGTACTGCTACTTGGCATCATCATCAATTCTCTGCTAAGCAAACAACATAAAGAGTCCTTTTGTTTTCAATTTTTTCTTTAATAAAAACATCCAAAGTAAATATTTTGACAGGGCTCGGCTCAATTCATTTGTTAGTGTCTTAATGAGCGTCTTGTATAAGATTTTTCTCTATTTTTGGTCAAGTACTCTCCACATATTGTATTATTAGTGCTGAATACATAAGTATTTATTTTACATTTTCACATACTTCATCGATCATAAGAAAAGAATAACAGATAAAACTAAGCATGGAATAAAATTCAGTTTAACAAAACACGCTCATCAAATCAACATACCTTTCAATTGCTCTTCCTTTTATCATTTCACTACGTTTGCACAATTTTACACAAAAGCTATAAAACAATCACACATAATATATTGAGGAACCACTTTCTCTTAAAATTGTATGATTTATACTGTCTGCGTGGTCATTCCAAAATCTTATGATGATTATGACGTGATTGTTGCTTTGGAAATGAGAACCACGGGCATATAATAAGTATGTATGCATTCCGAGATGGGAATTCGGCAACACGGGAAAAATAATTTATTCTGTCACAAAAGTTTGATATCGCAAATGATTTGGTTTTCTATACCAATGAATATACTAATAGTAAGAAAGAAACACGATTGATTTGACAATGAGCATTTTATGGAAAAAATAACTTCTCGCAACAACAAAACAAGTTACTTTTTATTCCTGGATGCGCTCAACGGAGAGGGTTTACTGGCGCCCTTATCAATTGTAATGCAAATGTAACATGTACATCACGTCTGTTTGAGGCTCGTAAGTAGTCTCACGTACTGATTGTTCCAATGTTTGCTTGTGTGAGGTAGTGTTGTAGCAATAATAACGATTTTGGAAGAAAAATAATAAAGTCATTCTTTCACGTAACGATTATCTCAAAAGTACATCGCGCCACGATGTCTCACGTCAAATAAACATTGGGAAAATCGGAAGGAGAGTTGTTCTAAGTAAGTCCCTTGAAGAGGAAAAGGGTATACATATAATCTTAATCTTAACCCATTCTCATTGTTCACCTGTGTGTTCAAACTGGAAGTGAGAGCGATAGAAAATGGATAATGAGCGTAATATATGAGAATGACTGTCTGATACAGGAGAATAAAACGAAGAAACGCCGAGCACACAGCGTACGGCTTGGTTTTATTTAAGGCCCTTTTTCCTTTGAATCTCTTAATTTTCCCCATGAGCCTAAAAATTCTCAGACCCTTGACTCTCTTATCAAAAACATTTCACTTGTTGCTATAACCAAATTGATTGGTGAGCAAGTAAACTAACAAGTTTATATACTTGCTCTGTGAAAACAATACCATCATTGGGAAACATACTTGCAATGGACAGATCTCCGGTGGACAGATACACAATAAATGGTACATTTTTATAAAACATATCCATTCAAGCAACTTGTTGAAAGCGGTTTGAAGTATGGTTGTCCCTAAAATAGACTAAGCCCATTATGAGTGATATAATGTGTATACATTTAATCAGTACTTTTTTTCTTTTTGGACGACGGGTAAGAAACCAAGGTAATTTTAAAATTTTCTATACGCGGCATTGTTCGATTCATTTCAAATCATCATCGCTTCAAAATTTCTCTTGTCGTCTTTTTTGATTCTTTGAGGATAAGTAGAGAATAGTGTTTGAGCAAGAAGGATGGAAATCCGATTTATATCTCCGAAAATCTACCAGCTTTTTCTGACCTGATTTAGAGAAAAAGGCTTAAAGCGCCTCCCGTGAGGTCCTTTCACACACACGGAGGCAAAATGAAAAAAGAAGAATTGAAAATGATGACATCTTTTTTTGTTGAAAGTGTCTTAATCACGCTGTATGTCTTAATGATGGAGAACGAAAATCAAAGTTTTCCTTGAAAATCCAACGACAAAGAAGGAAAATAATCGGGTTCTATCATTAGATTGTTAACAATGACGTGATTCGTCTTCCGATAGACGTGGTAGCACACTGAAATTGTTACTCAATTATTTATTCCATGAAAGCTCCAACTTTCAAGATGACTTTGTTAGCTTCAAATTAATATATTCTTGTGAAGAAAAACTATCAGAAATATGTAATGGTACTTGTGAGTACAACACACCCTGGTGTTTTGTGATCCCAATATTTTTACATAATCATTAGAAATCAAGGGAATCATCATCATTCACAGGTGAACAAACAGTGAGTTTTTGTTTAAAAAAGGAGAAACAATTCGGTGAACATGGAATGTAGTAATTAGAGTATGTGGTAGGCCAGTCACTTTCTTGTGAATATCTACACACAAGCAACGTGTGATTGTTCACAGTTCACATGCCAGGGTAATTCCTTACACCAGCTTGCTATGCCCTTTTAACGCGTTCCAGAGCTGACAAAGATACAAGGAACCTGACAATAACGGTTTGGTTATGTAGTACGTACGACGCGTCCGTATAATAAAACGTTAAAGATAACGATAATGCTTAAGCCAGACTGAACTTGTTCCCAAAATTTTATAAAAATATGTTTCAACCACGGTGGTAGTGGTGATAGATAGATTGTTTATTAGTACGTGAGTGCGTACAAAAGCGGACTGGAAAACCAGTCAAATGTGGTGGTTGGTATAAATCAGGGTTGAACATAGTGAGGAAAAAATAAATGTGCCGGACACATCGTAACAGGAGATTTATTAAAACGATTAAGTTCAATCTATATTGTTAGCGGCTCCATGAGTTTAATGTAGATCCAAGCTGCGTAGAGTTACCTCAGGTTACGTCGATAAATGTTTTGTGCTTAAGACAGCTTATTTATAAGAATATTCAGTGTTTTAAATCTTCTCTTCAATGAACTTTTCATGATTCCTTGTTATGCTATGCCATTATGAACACGACCAACCTTTTAAAACGTATAATCCTGTGACATCGCGATTGTCTTAAAGCCAGTTTAATATATGTTTGTCTTTCTGTCAGGAATGTTACTTACCTGGGAAAAGTGCAGTTACATCTTAACTTGGAGATTTCCCTAAGACTGGGCTAAGCTCGCCTCTAGTGAGCTATCAGAATTTTGGTCGAATTTTTTCTGCCGTGAAGTTATAGGATTAAAACTGGACTTTGTGAGACGTTAATTTCTATCCGACTAATAATGAAAATATTTTCTCGGAACATGACAACATAAATTATTACCGGTAGATTGTGATATGAACCCAGTCACACAACGATACCTGTGTGTATATAATAATGTCATGTACTGTACGCGCATAGTTTTGCTCAGTAAGCAACAAATTCTAATGAATTTGAGTGGGCTACATTCCTTTCAAGAAGGTGACAACGCAACGACTGTTTAATTTTGAAACAATTAATTCTCCGTTCCATTCATGTCTTGAACATGTTGCTTAATGACTCCAATTCAGATTAGGAAAATGATTCTCACCACTTGTTCGTTGCTTAGGGATTAGGGCAGGGGTTCAGCTCACCAGTAAAACCAAGTATCTCTACAAGTTTGATAGAGCAGCAAAACAATTGGAGGAATTGTTTTTATTAGCCAGGAACCAGCAAGCGTTTAAAAACGCACGCAAAATTAATGATGTTAGACGTGAAATCAATCTGTAGCTTCTAAGGATGGAAAAAGAAAGCACATCATCAACGATCATTCATCAAATTGTGTTAATGAGCTCTGAACACTGCTAACTTTTTGTCTATCACTTGACACACCATCTCGTCTTTTACAATTATTATAATTCTCATGAGTTTTACACACCAAGGCCTTTCTGCTCATTGTTTTCTTGGGTTTCAATTCTCGGTTGTTTGTGGAGAATGAATTACACTCATGAGCAGATGTGAGTAATTTGAATCTCACAGAAAATATTATGGCTAATGAATAAACTATGCAAAACATTTTCAAATGCAACACACCTTTTCTGGATTAGATTTTAAAGAAAACAATGTCATACATTTTGAATGAATGCACATTATAGAAGCCCTTTTTGAAAGAATGAATGAGCATTTGATTCTTGACACGAAGAAAATAGCCTCTCCGGAATGAATTCTGATACGAAGATACAATGAAGAGTAGAGTTTCAAACTTTATGCGTTTTTTATATTATTTGTTTGAATAACAATGCAGTATGTAAATGAAATCAAGGTATTCGCTTATATATGTGCTGTTAAGATTGAAAATCTTTTCATTCATGGTCTCCAATTTCAATGGAGTACAATAATAGTAAATAATACAATAAATGGATCCATTTGAATGATTCAACTTTTCTCCTCCATTCATAGTATAAAGTATCAAATGCTACTGATGATCATCCTCATTATCCATAATACGCTTTCCCGCAGTCTATTTTTGTATGCAGTTCAAAAACGGAGGGAGATACGGAGCCATAGTGTCAAAGGAGACATAATATTACGTATACATTCCAGGATTCAATTACATACCAAGCCACTTGAAGACCACAATGGGTCTATGAACGTGTGCCACTGTTAATTTTATTCATCTGGTATAGCTGGACAAAGAATGGAAACTGCTTTTGGGGTATTATGTAACACGTCCAATATGAAAAAGGTTCGTTTTACTGTCGATGAACAAAGTGAGAAGAAGCGAGGAAACAGAAGACAGGAAAATTCCAGAAAACTTCGACAAGCGATCTGATTGGCCAGTGGCTCGAGAGCAGCGAGGAGAACGGCGTGCAGGAGGAGGGGACTTCGAACTTGGTCGCAGTCGCGAGGAGAACTACGTCTAGTTAGTATGTAGAGATAGGGTGTGTGGTTTGTGAAGCCGAAGAGTGAACATCGGATCAGCTAGTTGGTCTTAAGACTTAGTCAGAGTAGGAAGTAATTTTTAGAGCTCTGTTAATTATTCTTGAGAAATTGTAAAAAGTTAAAGTAAAACTCTGTCGTTAATAAAGGGGTGACGTAGTAATTAAAAGTAAACTTCCGTGTCTTTGTCAGGGGTCATTTTTCACCTAGTTAGTCATCATTTCCACCAATTTGGCTATTCCTTCGTGGCAAATAGGGCTAGGCGTGGGAATTAGTGGTTGGGGCGGTGGTGAAGTTTCTAGCGTTTTGGGGCGCCTAAAGCACCGTCTTATCAAGGGAAACTTTGATTGACAGCAGGGATAACCTTTAGGGTCTGAAATATTTCGTGTGACAACACGTGGTGCCGAAACTGTGGATAAGACGGATTTGGGGCCTGCGACCAGACAGAGAGCAGTCGGAAGTGTAACTTCGAAGTTGGATTGCGTCATCCCGGAGCTGATTGCGACAGAAGACTGGACAGTGGTAGCAGCGTATACTCGGGAAAAGAAGAGTTGCTGCATTGGAATAGCGGTTTGTACCAACGGTACAAAGTGGTACCAGGTTTGTACCAGCGGTACCAATAGTGATAGTGGTTTGTACCAACGGATAGGCAGCTGTAACCACTGTAACAAAGCTGTAACCGCTGTAACAAAGCTGTAACCACTGTAACAAGGCTGTAACCGTTGTAACAAAGCGTAACCACTGTAACAAAGCCGTAACCACTGTAACGACCCGAGACACAGTCACCGACGTGAGTGGACCATTCCCGAACCGGAGGACAAGGTCATCCCCTCAAGTTCCTGTGGGATATAGTGGGCTACTACTTTAGTGTAGCAGAGAATACCGCAGCTAAGAGGGAGGCTGGGTATAAAGAGTCCCTCCACTCACGGTTAGTCCGTTCCAATTACAATTATTTTGGAACAGTTTTTGATTAAATTTCTTTTAAAAAAAGATGTCTCGACCCGACGGAACTCCACCAGCCAGAGAGAGAAGGATGACCATGCCGGTGAATCGTCTCGTGTATGGGGAGTTGGGAAACCCGACCAGTACCACTAGGACGTTTGGGATGAGGAACACAGCGCAGCCAGCTCCCGGACCGACGTCCCGTAACCGGTACCTGGAGCTCCCGAAGGAGGCGATTATGGAACAGATCAAGCAGAATGAAGACTGGAAGGCGGCCGCACAGAGGTGCCTAATTGAGAACGAGGGTCTGGAAAAGAAGTTCGCAAACCAGGACCGGGAACAGTTTACGGCAGAGGAGCTCGAAGTATGGGACAGCGTCAAGCCTCATGTTAGTGCCGCAAGACAGTTGATGCCGGGTGCCACAGAGAATTTGAAGTTGCTGAAGGAGGCACTGAAGGTCGTCCAGGACAAAGAGCGTGCCCAGGCAGCCACCCCGACGGGATTGCGTAACCGCAGCCGACCAGTTACGGCATCATCGGCAGCGTCCCGTAGCAGACAGGCGGAGCTTAAGGCCAAAGAGGAATCTCTCCAGATCCGAAAGACATGGCAGGAGGAACGGATCAAGATGGCCAGGTCCCTTCAAAATTTAGAAAACCAGTTGAAGAGGGCCACTGTTGACGAAGACAAAGCGCGTCTGTCACAAGAGATTTTGGAACTGAAAGAAACAATGCAGATGGGAGACGATGAAGTCAAAATGCGGCTGGACTTTGTTAAGGAGCAGGAGGAACTTGACAAAGAAAAGATAGCGGCCGAAATTGAAGAAGAACAAGGGCTAGATGAAGAGTTTGATGACGCATCAGCAGGACGAGTTAGTGCTTGGCTGGATAACCAGGCACCACCCTCATTTTATCATAGCCCTGGACCTGGAGTGTTTTACCAGGATTTGATTGGAGGCCGTACTCCAGTAACCAGAAGAAGGGAGGTCGCAGTTCGAGAAGCGGTTCCTGCTAGTGTCAGTGGAGGGAACGCTCTCATAAACTTCAACCCACTTGCTGCAGTCTTCAGAACACAGACTGCCGAGGCAGAGCAACCAGGAGCCAATCAATCTCCTTCAGGACCACCAGGATTAGAAACACAGGAAACGCCAGCAGTTGTGACCCAGCCTACACTTCAGAGCCCGACGGCAGAAATGACACAGTTTGCCGCTATCTTCTCGAAGACGTTAGCAGAAGCCTTTCAGGAGTCCCAGACGACCAAGAAGGACTGGGACAAGGATCTCCCCATTTTTAATGGAAAAGCCGAAGACTGGCCAGTGTTCCATGGCGAGTTTGAGAGGACGACTCCTGCCGGGAAAGTAAATAGTTCACACAGTCTTATTCGGCTTCGAAAAGCGCTGAAGGGCGAAGCCAAGGATGCAGTCGTCGGACTCTTGAACGAACCGTACAACGTAACCACAATAATAGGTACGTTGCAGCAGCGATTTGGGCGACCCCAGCTTGTAATGAAAGCTCTTATTGCGAAGGCGGAGAAGGCTAAGAGCCCGGATCCAAACAAACTGGAGACGTTTATCACGTATGGAACGACCGTGCAATTCCTCATCCAGACAGCAAAATCGATGAAGCAGGAGAGATATCTCAATGACACGATGTTACTGGAAAAGTTAACAGATAAGTTACCAGCCGTGTTTAAGCTGCAATGGGGAGACTGGAGGGAGGCAAACCCTGCTAAGCCGGAAAACCTGCTCACATTTGGCGATTGGTTGACTAGAAGAATGAAAATATGCACGAGTTTTGTCATACCAGTAATCAAGGATGATGACACAGAGAAGCAACAGCGTGGGACACGGGGGTCGGCGAGGATCCACGTCACAAGGGAAACCAGTTGTAGCCCGAAGGCCAGTAACACAGAGGAAGACAGTAGCAGCCCGACGGCCAGTGAGACAACGGAGAAATGTCCCTGTTGCAGAAGGAAGCACAAAATTGGAAGGTGCTTCAAATTCCGGAATCTGTCACTTGAGGAAAAGCAGAAATTTGTTTGGGAAAACGGGCTTTGCTTCCGGTGTTTGGAAGGTGGACACATGAAGAAGGATTGCCCCTCAGATCGCGTGTGTGGAAAGGACGACTGTAAGGCAACCCACCACACATTGCTGCACTATACGGGGAAGCCATGGCGTCAAGGAGAGCAGAGACCCCGCAACAGAGAAGCCGAAGCTTCAGCTTCGGAAGGTGAGAGTTCCGAAGAAGGAAGTGGAACTCCGGCAGAGACACAGCCAGCTAGGATGAACTGGCTGCGAAAGAAGCCCTCAAAGCCAATGTCAGTGGTCCAGATCAAAGTACGGGGACCACGTGGAACCAGGAAGGTTTACTGCCTGTGTGACAGTGGATGTGACTCGACGGCCATCGAGGAGGATGTCTGTGAAGATTTGGGCATCACAGTTAGGCCAACAAAGTCAAAGTGCATAGGAGTTGGTGGGATCGAGGTCCAGTTGACAGGGGACTCAGCAGCAGTTGAAGTGTCCGGAGTTTGGAAGGGTGCCCATTTCTACAAAGTCAGTGAAGTGAATACCCTGCCTGAACTTGGACTGGGCAGGTACACACAGTCCCCAGCTGCTCTGAAGGCCAAGTACGCGTACTTGAGGAAAGCAAAGCTGGAGGCATTCGAGAACGTCAGGATTCAAATGGTAATTGGGGAGGACCACCCGTTCCTTACGGCACACAGAGAGGTTTTGGAGCGTGGACAGGATGAGCCAATGGCGAAAAGGCTTAAGCTGGGATGGGTACTGGCAGGGAAGCAAGTCGCCAACTCAAGGTGCCGGCGCTCAAAGATAAACTCCATGATGGTAATTGAAGTGCAGGAGGACGACAGTGTGGACCAGTCGATGGAACCCCGGAGGAATCTCGAAGCCCAGTTGGAAGCGCTGATGAAAAAACTGGAACAAAGTCAGGGTGAAACGGAGCAGCTGAAAGGTCAGTTGCAGGCGTTGAAGGCAGCAGTAACAGAGCGGAGTTCCAGCTCGAAAGCCATTGGGAGCGTTGGTAAGCAAGATCGCAAGCTTGTGAACATTGGCGTTACCGAGGTAGTCGGAGCAAAACCGGAAGCCTGTTCGATAAGTCGAAAGGGGCAACAAGACGGAAATTGCAGGCAGACAACACAAGTGAAGCCTGCTGGTCCAGGACAGAGGAACTCCGTGGGGCCAAAGAAGCTACGAGTAGCCGTTGCTGATGGCAGAGGAACAACCCTGCAAACCGGGACTGTGATGTCTGGAGGCTCCAGCAGTAAGATAAGCGGAGTAACCGGTAAAGGAAAACACAGTTTGGCTAGTCGTAACGAGGACTCTATAGACAAAGGACCACGAGATCTTGGACATGGAGGACATGGTGCGGTGACATGGTGCAAGGGGCAGACGAAGGGGCCCTTTTTAAAGGAATTACCAGTGGGAAAAGGCTCGGAGAAAGCCAGAGGTTCCCGATGGACTATGGAAGACAAGCGGGAGTTGACTAAGCAAAAGAAATGGCACAGTGAGGCTGAGCCACTGAAACCGGAAGTTAAAGCAGTCATGCCAGGAGTGATTTACCAGTCAACCAGCAGCCCCTGGAAGGAAGCAGTCGACACCGAAGTGGATCTCGGAAGTCGTGGACAAGTTCGAGACGTCGATCCCAAGATAACGGGTAGCAAGACCTGGAAGCAAGCACTACATAGGAACTGCCCGTTAGGACTAAGGATGGGAAATCAGGGCTTTAACCCTGATTTGGGGGTCGGAATGTCGATGAACAAAGTGAGAAGAAGCGAGGAAACAGAAGACAGGAAAATTCCAGAAAACTTCGACAAGCGATCTGATTGGCCAGTGGCTCGAGAGCAGCGAGGAGAACGGCGTGCAGGAGGAGGGGACTTCGAACTTGGTCGCAGTCGCGAGGAGAACTACGTCTAGTTAGTATGTAGAGATAGGGTGTGTGGTTTGTGAAGCCGAAGAGTGAACATCGGATCAGCTAGTTGGTCTTAAGACTTAGTCAGAGTAGGAAGTAATTTTTAGAGCTCTGTTAATTATTCTTGAGAAATTGTAAAAAGTTAAAGTAAAACTCTGTCGTTAATAAAGGGGTGACGTAGTAATTAAAAGTAAACTTCCGTGTCTTTGTCAGGGGTCATTTTTCACCTAGTTAGTCATCATTTCCACCAATTTGGCTATTCCTTCGTGGCAAATAGGGCTAGGCGTGGGAATTAGTGGTTGGGGCGGTGGTGAAGTTTCTAGCGTTTTGGGGCGCCTAAAGCACCGTCTTATCAAGGGAAACTTTGATTGACAGCAGGGATAACCTTTAGGGTCTGAAATATTTCGTGTGACAACATTTTACTGAACAAGGATGAATGATGAAACTCAATCTTAACATCACACTATTTAAGTATGTAGTTACACTTGCTGGTGCCTCAGCATTCATTTACCTTCTCAATAAAAGTACGTGTAAGTAGCACTTAACTGACATCTGAGAAGCAGGTGTAAAGATAACTGCCAAAGGACAAGTGCGAGGAATATTAGAGAAGTTCATACAACAGTCACGTCCCAGTTCATGGCTTTTACTCGAATCATACTACGTTTCACAAAGTCAGTATTCATTATTAAGTGTAGTACATTCTCAGCACCAAAAACGGCAACCCATTAAATTTAATTTTACTGAGTGATAATGCTGAAGTATGAAACTTTTCACTTGTACCTCAAAGTTATGCTTTGCTTTCTCCAGGGTTTCAAATCTAAATACAATTCTAACAGAAAAAAGTCCCCGATCTTTCACGTTATAAACGTATTGTAGCAGCAAATGAAATTTTCATGTTAAAACTCAAATATCGAATATTGAAAGTCACGATTATAACCAATAAATGATTTGATCTTTTTGCAAAACATAAAATATCACTTTTTATTATTACAGCAATATTTTATTAACTTCCACTATAAAGTTTCATGCTTGCCATTATTGGACGGATAAAAGAGTTTCGTAAATATTGCTAACATCTTTCTTTTGATTTTTCAACCCTATGATAATGTGAAATATGTTTTGTTTGTGTTTTGTGCTGAATTCTGTTGAAAGAATTTTCTTGTACAAAATTTTCTGTACAAGTTGTATTTGAAAACCTGAAAAACTGTTAAGCTACAACGTGATGACTTATCGTAAAGTGGATGTTTTGACGTGCGCTAGTGGCCATGTTTTGTAAGCTGCAAAGACAAATTAAAATACTAAAGCAAATCACCTGCGTCATTATCATTATAAAGAAGTGCATCATTATAGCATAATTTTCTCAGGTTGATAAAGATTCGCTACGCACGAGACTCTTGAGTCTACATTTTAAGTATAGAATTGTCTAACGAAATTGATATCATATTTTCCTTTAATGGTAGTGTGTTGTAAATTATGAGTGCATGAGATGTCATGATTTTTAATAATTTGTAGCCTTGTTTGTCTCCGCTAACTTATAATGGAGTGCCACATAAGGCAAAACTCTAGTCATTTTATGTTTTTCATGGTACTTGGCAGTTATTGGTAGAATCGCTGTCATTTATTATGGCTACTATTGTAGTTTTTAAAAAATGATGATCAGTTGGAGCATACATCACGTACTAATGCGCACCACTTTGCTTCTTGGTCAAAGATCTTTCAGATTCGAATAGGACATTTACTTTGTGTGAAGCTTTTTTGTGGGGTCTCAGATTACTTATTGCGTTTTTTCAATTCGCTTCTAGTGATTTTATATTTATTTACAGAATATCTGTCCTAATGATAATGATCACATTGTCACTGCCATATGTACTCAGACTAATCGAGTACACCAGTGAATTATTTGTGTCATTATTTCGTTACAACGAAGATCAGCAGTTCAAGATTTTCATAACCTCACTCTTCACATTAGGACTTGCTCATGTTACACAAGTTTGTCTTGGTATTTGCTGCTGGACACATCTCGAATTTGAAAGCTAAGCGGCCAGCGGTGGTAGTCCCAGCTTGGATGGAGACTGCAGTTTAATGTTGATTCCTGAAAATGATACGCGCTTTGATGACGAAGGGAATGATATTGATACGCCTTCTAATCTTCGTCATCTTTTGATTAGAACAGGGTAGCAGGCATCATACTTGTGTTTACGCTTGCAGACAACAGAGATTTTGTGAAAAGAGATCTGCGCAAAGATTACTACACCAATAACAACTGGAACCGGATCACAATGTCGCATTACCAAAACAGAAAAGTTACCTACTCCACTGATTTATAGACTATAGACATTTCAAAAACCAGAATACTACTGCATAACATTTTAAAAATATTTTCTTTCGGACATGCGTCCTTGCTTGAACAGAAAAAACTATTTGCTATGTTGACAACTACATAGATAATTTGGCAATATTACATTATGCCGTCTTGTTTAAAATTAAACGAACATGACTGTTTTTTTTGCTATTATGTGTATTTCTGCACGGCGCATAACGCCATTCTAAAATCCAATCATTTAGACACTGCTCTCTAATAGTCTCCAGAAAATAGTTGTTTCGTTGTTAATTTTTTTACATGTTCAGTGTACCTTACCTTACTTGTCTACTGTTACCAGTCCATTTTCAATTAGTTTAGTTTTTATTCAACACATACTTGTAACAATTCCAAATTTTATGATTTGTTTTAATAGCAATAATGTTAATAATACCAGAGTTCATGTAGCACAAACATAATTGCATTAGTACAATTCAATGGTAAAAAATCGTTTACACGTACTACTTATTTGAGCGTACAATAATGTCTGATGTCATTGTTTTGAGCTTTGGCGCATATCTGACAAAGACGACGGATCATCATCAATTATCATAATGTGATCAAGGTTTTTTGTTCCTGAGAATCATGATGTCGATGATAATGATGATGAGAACCTCCTACTGCTTCGGTGCATATACTACTACATATATTGGCATTTTTACTGGTTTCTCATTCTCGGCAATACGAAAACCTAAAGACTAGTTTTTCGCTTTATTATGCTGATGATGTGATGTACTCTTACGCATAACTTATTATGCCTAGATTTGTACAGTGTACGAAACCAGAAAGAAATGCTCTGATGTGCGGTGCACACATCCTACGGACTTTTTTTTATTTCAACCCACACAAAATTTTTGATCGAATGTATCATATTGAAATTCTCTGTTCCGCATTGTTCGCTCTCCTAGGCATCAAGTTTTCATTGTATGATGGGATTCTGATTAATAATATATGCGTACTCCTTTGATTGATGGTTTGATAAACAATAAAAATGGTACAAATATGTGCGTGCTGATCTTCTCCAGTAGATATTTAGCGTGTTCATGTGGGGAGTCTCTACATAATTTAATTGACGGAAAAGTGGGGAGTCAAGTGAGGCAGATTCCGCATCGCGATTGTTTGAATGGCAGAGTAAATAATAACTACGTGGCAGAGGAGCCATTTTGATGCCAATGATGATCGGAGATTTCCTTCATTTTTTGGTTTATGAAAAGACAACATCAAGATAATTAACATTTCTTCAATTCGCAAAAAATCATGTTTTTATTCGTTATACAGCAATATAAGAAGTTCAATACATGAGTAATTACTTTATGTTTTACATGTAAAAGTTATCATACAAATATTTGCATTATTTTTTAAACTAGTTTAACTTGCATTGTTGGCATATGCGCTCTACTTGCAATCATTTGATACTTATTGTCTTAAAAGGGAAAGAGGAAGAGAAACGTACAAAAAATACGGACTACTTGTACAGAAAATTTACCATGTTTAGTATTTGCTAAAATAGAAAATTGCTGTAACATAAATGTGCTAATTACACTTTATACACAATGGGGAAGGTAGTGTAAATTTTAGCGGGACGACGAGCATACGATTTGGGAATTTTCAAACAACAGGTGTGTAGTAAAATAGGATATTTCTTAGTTTAAAGCATACATTTTTACTCGGATCACTAAAGCTACGTAAAATGTACAAACGCAAACGAATTTCTCATCTTTATGTAATGGACAGTGAGATTAATCGTTGGTGGCAAACTGGCCGTATGAGAATTTCCATTTAATAAATTTTTATTATAGTTGTTTCTCAATAATATGATACATTGGACTATTGACAAAGATTACAAACTTACACACTAGGCAAGTACTTAGGTCGATAAATTTAACCGGTTGTAAAGTTTTTTTTTGGTTTGATACACAGGTATAAGTTACGGCATAAATTCTTACAAGAATATAAATACAAGATATTTCTGATTGTTCGGCAATTCATTCATAAACTGGTAATTGAGCTTTTATTGTAAATATAAATGTACCTAATTATTAAAGTATTTAACTGTTTACTGCATACAAAATACTTTTAGAATACATAATACGATCCTGTAATCACCATCATAAGATTGGCTAGGGATGCTATATTATAGAGAATATATAATACCTATGTACAAATCAACGAACATAAATAATACGCACGCAGTGAAATTGTATTATTGGATATAAATATTTTAACCCCAAGTAAATATTGATAAAACCAACACAAATTAGCACAAACTTTTTTACAACTAGCTGGGAAATAAATACCTTCCATTCTTTCCTTTATCGCGCATTCTATCAGAAAGACTAATTTTAACAACACGTTATGTTCGAGATAAACAAGCTTATTTTCATATCTTGAACAAAGTGACATACGGCAAGTATGCGTGTAAGCAGGTAAAGTGACACACAAGCAGGTATTCAAAGAATGACAATATGTGCATAAATTACAGGGAGATTGCCGATTGCCAAGGGACCCTTTTAAAAAAACCCTATGCTAACCAACTGTGGAAATACAGCCCGAACAGTCTATTACTACACCAGAATGCGAAAGGTCGTTATTCTCGTTTACACAGAGGAATGTTGTCAGCTCGTTTTATCAGTTTCCGATAAGTAGGTACTAGTTAAGAGCGTTAAAACTATTGGTATGATGACTCTGTGAAGCAACGTAAAAATGAGGGTCGTGCTGATGACTGTTTTCACGCCGATCCGCACCTCAGACTCACACAAGTCAAGTGTGTCAAAAGATATATTTTCTCGAGGTGATAATAATACGGTGACGAATCTGTAGCTCCCTCACAACGAGATACCATCAATTTTTTTTATCTAAGGTACAGGCTTCATCATCATGATCATCGTGAATTTTTAGGGAAAAAGTTAATGTGAGATTGACATTCCCTTGTGTGTGTCGGCCTCCTTGCAGCAGAGTCATCTTCTAACTAACTGCCAGTGTGTAAAGCATCTTCCAGCAATTCCAACAATTGTGTCCATTGAAAAGGAACAAGCTTTTCCCCTTTCTAATGTCTTAGTATACGCATCAATGCACTTTATAAATGCATAAATAAAACATACACAAAAGTCTAGTTGGCTTTTTAATGGGAATGTGTGTAGAACACAAAACCTCTCTCAAATTAACTTTTTCCCTTTTTTTCTCCCTCTCCCTCGCTTTTCCCTAACCTGTTGCTCGGAAAAAGGTGGCTTAACACAAAGACGCATAACAATTGTGAATCGACAATTGGAAACAAGTCATTGCTATTAAAGATGACGCGATGATGCTGGTGAGACCAGAAAAATGTAACGTATGCGTGTTACTAGGCCATCAACATCATCAAAGGAAATCTACATTTTACATTTTTAACCCGTGTTCCTTTGAACAAATGTGAGTATTGAATAACGCCATGCAGCATAAAAAGATCTTTTAAAATGTCCCTTTGTACACTTAAAAACTCAAATTGGCTCACCTTAGCTGTACTTCTCCAGGAATATTAAAAAAAAGTGATAATGCGGCAACTAGGAAACTAGAGAGAGCTAGAAGAAAAAAGTACAACTATTTTCATGGAAAACGAAGAGAGCCATTGTTGAGGTTATAAAGACACATCAGGGGATACAACCTCATTTGGGGGAAAATGTAAGAACAAGAGTGCGACTTCATAAAACTGTCATCACTGTCGGCTCTCTTTGTGGTTGTGGGGAACCATGCTAATAAATGTATGAGTTGTCGCGAGAAGCTTCATTACTTAAGATTAATTTAGGAAAATCTGAGATAATGATAGCACGTTACTGTCCTTTTACCTACCAAAATATTATGGTTGTTGTTGTGAATGCGGTTTTGTCGCGTTTTTAACAATTATACGAGGTAGTTGTGATTTAGTAACATGATATAGGAATGCATTGTAAATAATGTGATGTGGCATCATGGAAAATGCCCTAAAAATCTTTTAAGAATTTTCTATAACATGCTCCTTCTGCAAGCACAGTGGTAAACTTGCAGACTATAAACTTACAGAAAAGAAATCATAACCAAGAAAGTTTTATATGATAAAAATGTAGTATTTCTTTATATTTTAGCTTAAAACCACATAACTAGTAAAGTATAAGAGTCGCATGGAGTGGAGTGCACCACAAAACATGAAATCAATAATTGATTTTTAATATCCAAGTGTGCTATTCATGTGGTATTGTTTTATCATCCAACTTAAATTCTATATGGAATAGTATTCAATCTTACATTTTGTACATATTAATTCGTAGTCGTATTCTGAAGGATCGATGCTTTTATAAAAATTCCTGTTTCTTATGAAAAGGAGAAAGGCGAGAGCGGACTAACTAAAAAGTAAAACGATTAAATACAAAGGACCGAGATGCGACGCTATTATCTACATGCTCAAATGTCTTTTCATATGGAGTGATAAATGATCGGAGCGAGAGAAGGCCCTTTCACAGAGTCGACATTGAAATGGGCGATCACCTGTGTGCTTCCGAAAATGTCGAGTGAGCTCATCACTTCTGGCAAACCGCCAGTGACATCCTTTCCAGCTACATTGGTACGGCTTTTCTCCAGTGTGCGTTCTCAGATGAGCCTTCAGATGGGAGGATTTTGTGTACGTTTTTGAGCAACCAGGTTGAGAACAAGTGTGAATAATCACTTTACGGCGAGTCCAGTTACGTCGTCTTCTCTGTTTTGGAGCAGGTTGTTGAGAGCCGTTGTTGCTATTGGTGGCGTTACCAATAGTTGCGGGAGCAACGGCTGAAGAATTGTTAGCTGTGGAAGAGAGGACAGAAGAGGGTGCATTTGCTGATGCGGCCGCTGCTGGTGGCGCACTTTGTGAAGAAATGCTACTTGTTGAAGAGGCGTTGTGCTGAGCAATCATGGAAACCCTTTTGTCATGAGTTGCAAAATTGGTTTGTAGCTGATTCTCTTTCAAGCCACTGCTGGGAGCCATCATCATCATCATCATGCCATTTCCACCTGGATGATAGAGAGTGGTCGGAGGAGTAGGGTGATGAAGAGAAAGTCCCACGGTTATACCCACAGTTGCAAGTGAAGGATTGCCAGATGAAGAAGAATTGTTGGTGGAGGTAGACAAGCCATTGTTGTGGCTCCCCATATCACACTGATACTGAGAGCCGTTTGTTTGATGGTATGCAGCATTCGACACGGCCAAGGGGTTGCTTAACAAATGAGGAGATGACGGTGGTGTCAGCAATTTACTGTAATGCGGGGAGGCATAGTGGGAACCCGGCTGCAACGTCATGAACTGCTGCTGATTGTGAGGATGAAAGAAATTAGCGTAGTTACTCTGGTAGCCAAACATTGGACTTTTATTATGCTGATCATGTACTGTGTTGGTCATAGGAGAAATTCCGTGAATCGAGCTCCCTCCAGTTGCACTGGTTGACGTATTGGTCAGCAGCGGATCTTCCGGTGTGGATGGAGGGGAGAGATGCTCGCCATACTGATTATGGTGAGCAGGATGAGATTTGTGAGCAAGATTGTGACCATGCAGTTGCTGATGATGGTGATGTTGAGCCGGATCAAGATTTTGATATTCATTTCCGTAAAACACGTAATTCATTGGGAGGTTCGTTGAGGTCGAAGTGAGAATGGGGGAGCTAGAGCCGCTATTTGTTAGATTTGTGTAACAACTTCCGGATCCGGAGGCAGTAAAAGGGCTCACACCGTTTGTGGAAGTCACCGCAGTGATAGCTGGGCTTAGTTGCTGGTGCTGCTGTTGTGGTGGACATTCGACTGATCGGCAACCCTCCATTCCAATCGTTCCATTACTCGACTCATTCACAGAGCCCCCACCACTTTGGCAGTACTCATTGTTTAACGTAAAGGAGCTTACTTCCGATTTAATTTTCAGATTTGAGATATCACTGGTAGCATTGTTTGCGTAGTAGGATGGGAACTGACTCTCGAGATGTGTTAGAGCGAGATGTTGGCCCTGTTGCTGCTGCTGGTGGTGTACTTCATGAGCATGAAGATGATGATGAGGAAGGTGAGTTGACTCTGGACTGTGTTGATGTTGGGGTGATAAATTATACAAGGGGCTGCTGCTGGGAACCTGTTGATCTTCACCTGACCCTCCATTACCTGCGGATATGGTTTCAGTGGGACTGAGAATATTCTCCATTCCAAATATTCCGGCTGGTTCTTCGCCATGTAAATGGTTGAACCCAATAAAAGTCGACTCTTGGGTAGAATAGGCCTCCTGGAAATTCCCACATAAAGAGAAGAGAATATGTTAAACTACACGCATTACCAAACTACTTTATTCTGTTCACAACAACATTTTTTTGAAATGTTATTTTCCCGTTTTGTGCATAGACCACATACAATCCTAATAACACCAAGTGTTGGCATGATGCTTGGGAAATAAATTAGAGTTGGTTGGTATTTTGGGATTTTATGCGCAAATGAATGCCACTACTACTGTCGAGTAGCAAATACGTGAACTGTCAGAGATGAAGGTAATACATTCTTTATGCGTGAAATGCTCCATATATTTTATTTCATTTTTATAAGCATGTAAATCTGTGACGAGTTATCGGAACGCATTCCTTTCACAAGGTACAGAATTCCTTTAATGGAACGTCGAATTTTAGAGAAAAAGTCGATGAATGGACGACCGTAGCGTAACCAATGATTCCTTTCAACCATGCATTTTAAAGCAGGTGTCTTATTTTCTGATGGACCATATACCTAACCTTAATATACCGATAGAGTTTGTGGTAATCTTTCTATCTGCTCAAAATAGAAAGTTGAGATGACTACCAAAATGACATAAAAAGTGCCTACATTTAAATCTTTGCATAATTTATAATGCGCTTTTAATGTGGGCGATGAAGAGGGAAAGGAGCAGATAAAAATGACCATTAAATATTTTTTGCATGGAGAATGCAAAAGAGAATGCAGAAGATTAAAATACAGGATTTTACTGACGATATTACTAGCATTTTACACCATCACTATGCATGATATTATAGTCCCGTAGTTATTTCTTATTTTCTTACTGTCTAATTTTGTAAATTTGAAAACAGGATAATGAAAAACTGTCTTCAAACCGCGATGATCCGTAATTACTGAAAACCCATTTTATTACATTCATTTCATCTAGAAACACTTTTTTTGTGCACGTGCAGTATATTGCTAGGTGAGCAGTTTTGATGTGTGCACATTAACACAAATATAGCACATTTCCATCACTCAGCATTATTGCAATGCACTCTACGGTATATCCACCATCATCACGTCATCCGTCGCCTTTTCCTGACTCCCAAAACGTCATTGCAAGTCATAAACCAGTTACGACGACTACGGACCAAAAATCGTCTTAAAGAAGTGGTTTAGGATTTTTAAATGTGGAACTTAACCTTTATAAAACGTGAGTCTGCATGCCGGAGAGAGAAAAAATCCTTCAAATAATATGATCTGTTGGAAATCAACTCAACACGGATCTAATCAACGAGTTTAAAAACAGAGCCATAAATATATAATATTATATTCTTGCTCGTATTGTGTATATAATGCACGCTATTATTATCACCCTTGTCATAAGCATAAAAAGTACATTTGACCATATAGGCATGAAGTCATGCCCAAGTTATTACTCTTCTCTGAGCTTCGTAATAATAATATTATTATATCGCATCCATTTATGTAACATGTTTTTAACAAAAGTCTCATCATTGTCCAGGATGACAGGCTGAGGCGACTTGAAAACCTTTACGCTGGGACCAATCGGAGCCACTTTGTCAGTCAGTCTGTCAATCTTTAATATTGGTTTAGAAATTAGTACTCCGCTCCTTTTAAACTTTCAGCCTGATTTTTACACGCTTATAAAAATACTGATTAGCTCTAGCAAGCTGAGAGCTGCCTTGGCCAGTTCTGAAAATGAATCATGATAAATTCCTCTCATGAATGAAGAATAACTAAGTGCAAGACTGAGATAAGTTGTGATAAATATTATTGATTACAGTCTGCATGCCTGCATGGATCCTTTTACTTTCTATAATTGACGTTTAATGGTTTGTGTGGTTTTATGGTCCGTTATTCCATTTTACTGATTTCAAACGTGGATGACGAGGTCTGAAGAAAATTTCATTTACAATCACATTATTATTTCACTATTGTCACTAAAATAGAGACTTTCTTGAGTCATTGGTATATAAATTGGTAACAAGTATTACCTATATCGAATACCTATGCATCGTATATTAGTGCCAGTGGTTATGCTAATTGTTAGAAAAATTGTTTAGTTGAGATGCGTTACAAAAATGTTTGATATAAATGACCTAATAACAAGCATAATAGGTAATTGTACAATTGGTTTCGTGGCGAACTGGACCGGAGCTAAACTCCTTGACTGTTTGTTTAGCAAGACACGACGACGACAGATATGCACAATTGCGTACGTGTGGAGCCTTTTTGACTAAATATTGTTATTATAATCCGGCATTTCGTAAGTTTCCTTGAGGAGTAATAATAATTATGATTATAACGATGTTTCTTATCTTACTCGTTTTATCAACACTTGAGATGAGATGACTGACGGCCGAATTAAAATCTGATCATTTCAAAAGATGACTTCCAATTGTAGCCATTGCCAGAATAATTTGATCAGTGTATGATTGTAAGAGATCGAATAATAAAATGAAAGTGAATCTGTTTTCGTTTATTTAGCTACGCTCGTTATTACTGATTTGGCGATTTGGTAATCTAGTAAATACACATGGTAGTGGAAGTGGATTTTAAAAGAAACTTTAAGAGTTTCTTCTTGGCATACTAGATGCTGTGAATTCGGATAAAAAAATGATATATGTCTTCTTATTTGTTTTGGTCTTAAAAGGAAGCATAAACTGTGAGAAAAGTCCACTTACCGACTCTAGAAGCTCCAACTTCATAAAGGATTTGCCCGAGCTGGGGCGACTTGATACAGGTGGTTCACCCTCATTGCCTTTGATACTGTTGTGCATGCTCTCCTGAGAGTTCATGGTGGAGCGATTTGCATTGTTTGTATCACAGTTGGAATTGTTGTCATTTGAATTTATCTCGTCATCCGCTACGTACTCGGTTTTGACTGCTATAGCCACCCCACTATTTGTGACACCATCGGTGGCCATAATCATCCTTTCGATATCTTGCCACATCTGAAAATTTAAAAACAAGGACAAAGATTTTAAAATAAAGAAGAATGACATCCGGAACATACTCGCTCTATTGTTTGCACATTCTTCTCTTTATGCTTCTCCTGTTAGTCACATGGCATTAATAGCATGCTTGCCCTCTCGCTTTCGCACTGTTGTGTAGACAACCAAATTGGCTCTCATTCATTCAAAGTTTGCCATTATTTTTGCTCTCTTCACTAATTTAATTTCACATTACCACCAAAAAAATCGATAGCAGACGTTCACAAGTGACCTTGGTAACATGTGAGTTGTCCAAAGAGGACCATTACTAATCCATTTATTCTACTGGATTTGCAAAAAAAGATTAGTTTCAGCACAATCATTATACAACTCGGCGTTTTCCACTGTTTCCTGAATTGTACTAACTGGTGCTGTTTTTTTAAAATAAAAAATCAACAGCAACAAATTGACTACCATATAATAATATATCGCATTGCTGCCACCCCATTACTGGCTAGTTCAGGTGTAAATAATAAATACCTAACTATACAAGTGATTAATGTACAAATACGGAAAGCATATATATTGTAAGTAGTATACATTAGTAGGTTCATTCCTAAAAAGCCGAGAATGTGTTTTTTGTGTTGCATTCCTGCTGGATTTTTGTTTGACTCCAAAATATTCCTTGTATTGAGTATTGAATACTCTTTCTCTATTATTCTTCTTCCTTGGCTAAATATTCTATTGCATTTATATGCAAGTGTTCCCATATTATGGCAATAAATCATAAACTAACAATAAATAAAAGCAAACTTTGTTTGATGATAATAATAATAATATGCAGTGCACTGCTATTGTAGTGCAACCGAACACAATGGTCTCACACAAAAAAATGATGAAAGTACAACAAAGCAGTGCGGTAGTAGTGGAGCAACGAAGCAAAAGTGGAGAAGCAAGTACTGTGAACTGTAATGATGTTGCCCAGAAGTGTGTGTAGGCAAATCATAATGACAACGACACTCTATAATATACAGAAACACAAATACGCAGAGATACAAGAATACGGAAGCAAAAATGCTACATGAAAGACTGTTTAGAAATATGCAAAGTGTAATTTTTTAAGCTAGATACAAAAAGGTTGTATTATTTTTGACTGTGGTGCTCTCTCAAAGTCACAGGCAAGGTCTCTCATGGTTTAATATGATAATGAGTCATATCTACAAAGGAATAAATTGAAATCACTACCGTGATCTCGGTGATGATCCTCCTGCTGCTACTACTACTGTGGATCTTTTTGTGAGCATGATGCACTGGAATGATAATACTGTATTGTTCTTAATGCACGTATTTGAAATGCAAGGTGAAGTGACAGTATCAGAGCCAACACTGTTTCTTTGACAAAGAATGTTTTGGACCGTCAAAAGTGTCTTGGAGTTTTTATCTCTCATATGAGGGCAAAGAGAGACCAAAAGTATTCAGTACAAACAAAAATTCGCCGTGTGTTTGTATTGAAAAAAGGTTTATTAGTTTGGTTTTGTTCTTGAGGCATGATTTAAACAAAGTAACACGTTTGACAGACATTTTAAAAAGTCATTCTGACGCACAATGTTATAAGTAAATTGCTTATTTGTAGCTTGTAAGCTTGTCTGCAGGTAGGGATGATCATTAAAAATCTACAGTTCGTGACAAAAGAGTGCAGTTCAGGCATTACTGCACGTCATTAATACTCGTGTAATCTTTATGGATTACGGTTGAGTTAAAAAAGGAAGATTATTTTGCGGTTTCCCACCAATTACAATATCATGAGAATGAGCCTCTGCGGTTTTTACTTAAATAAATACCAATACCTGGCTATCCAAACTGTCAACACATTTTTACTCGGCTTTTTAATCTTGGCGATAAGTCAAGTGTCAGTCTTTCTCACAAAAATTGTATGTACAACAATAAAAACCGTTGGGATTTGGGATGGATGCACATACTTCGATGGTGGGCAAATAAGTGATAGGATATTGCAACCTCAAAAATTGACATTTCATTTACTTAAATTTGCTTGCTATGCTGCTGAGAAAACCTAAAAAAACATTTTCATTTTGTCGACTTCCTCAAATAATTTTCATGGCTTTGTTAAAATGTTAAAGCGGTATATGAGGTAGAAAGGTAGGATATGAATAGCATACAGGAAGTTGAAAATATCAAAATATTTACCAAAAACAAATGCAAAATGTCAATGCTCTCCATTCTCTGGTGTGAGTACCTACACAATTTTGGAGGATATTGATTTGTGGATGTGACCTCAGAAAGGAACAAACACTTTGAAGGTGTGACATAGCTAAGATGATCACTCACATATTTTCCACCTTGTTGCACGTTACTCATGTGTGTGCTTGTTTGTTTGTCGTAAAACCTCCATAATATATAATTGTTTAATTTAAATCTCAAAACTGTAAAGGCGAAAAATGGAATTATATGGCAGTTTGCTTGTGTGCAGCATGAAAAGTAGGAAAGATAAGTGTATGTCCGATTAAGAATTGCATAAAAAAGGGCGTGTGTGCGGAGAAGTTGCTGGCTAAAGGGTGGAGGAACACCACACCGGTCAACAAAGAGAGGGTTTAAGAAGAACGACATGGTCGGTGTTGTATGCATCCTCTTTCGTTTCGCACGAGTGAGTGAAGAAAATAGGTCTGTGTACTATTTGCAGTAAAAGTTGTCTGTTGTCAGTAAAATGCTGTCAATATTATGAATAGACATTAAAATGTCTAAAACTGATCTTTGGTAATAACGCACTCGTGCGTGTTTCTCGCCCCCAAATTCTAAGAGATGGTCTTTCGTCTGCATGACGCATACTTGTTGTATATCTATTTAGCCTAAATCTCACAATAACAACAACATACAGAGAATTCTGCATTGTTGAATGTTATTATTAAAATTATATTTCTTGTTTGTGAGATTACACTATCCATTCATTTCTATAAATTATGTAACTCAAGGTTCGGAAATCATCTCACCTTGATTAAACCATCCAATGTGCTTTACTATTTTCATAGGAAATACATGGATGACAGAGTTTTAAGTAATAAGCGACAAGGTCAACATGATCTTCAGAGCAGCTTTAATTTACATAACCATTTAGATCCTTTTCTTCTTTAAGTATCTCAATTAGTATCCTGTCAGTTAATTAGCTAAAAGTTTATGATCCGTTCACATCTTTCCACTACCCTAACTGACCTAGTAACTCGTCGTCATAGATGATGCGATTTTGAGATATTTTAAGTGCGCCAATTGATCAAATGTTGCATTACCCAAAACTATGTGTCTAATTATCATAAAATGTTCCAACATATTTATTCTGTCTGCTGAAGAATCTTGTTATGAACGTGATATATGATGATACACAATTTTTATGAATACGCACAAACATTGTTCGTCTGAAAATGAAAAATGAAATGAAAAATTCAATTTCGTTGAAATTACAAGGAAAGGAATGCACTTGTGCACACATTTCAAGTCATTCTACTACACTGTTTACTGTTTATGTGGATTATATTTTTACAACTTTTGTCTCTGGTATAAGGGCATTCCATTATTTTAACCACATGATTGTCTACCTATTTCTACGCTCAATATAAGGTATACAATTTAGCTGTTGTTTTGAAAAAGTAGTGATGGTCTTGTAAATACCTTTATAGGAATATAAATGAATGTTTACAATAATAAGTACAGACAGACAGGTAACTAGTAGTGGGAAGATTGAGAAAAAATCATAAATGGTAAAAAGATATTTTTTCATGCAAGAAAAAGTTACTTCACAGAAAGGTGAAAGAGTAGGGTTCAGTTTTGAGAGAACAAGATTTCTGAATAGTTTAGAGGCTGCTATGAGTGCAACTCTCTACAAGTTTCTCAGTACCTTCTTGTGAATAAAATAAGATGAGGTGAATTTGTGATGTGTGTAGTTTAAAAAAGGAGATTCCTTTTTAGGACTTATTGGAACTTCATTACCTCAGTTATTCTTGTTTCAAACCAATAATTTTCGTATAGAAACAGATAAGTACGTACACCATAGAAACAACTTCCCATGTGCAGCAAACAACAAAAAGTCAAACGTCATGTCATTCTTCTATTTTTTTCTGGTTAGGTACTCTCATAATTCATAAAATATAATCATAGTGCATAAAACAAGGGATTCACCTAAAAGATCATTGTTCAAAATTGATTTTCCTTTATGCTGTTTCCCCTTCAACGACTTTGGTCGGGGAGTCAGGCCACAGTATGACGAGATTTTAGAATCCTTTAATGATAGCTTGCCATCCATTATGATTGCGTTATAGAAGGTTAAGCAACATATATCAAGAATGCATTCTCGGTTATATTTTTTCTATAGAATATATTTAATCTAATTTAATGAAATTAGCACTTTGTTCTGAACCATTTTGAAATCCCAGCTTGACTATGGCATTTACATGACTTGACAATGGAGAACAATGTGTTGTAAACAACGAGAACGATGTTGTTAACTTGATAATGACCAAACTTATTATTGCTGCCCTCCCACCTTCTTTACCCCAGCCAGTGCAGATGGCAGAGAGGAAACATGACAATAAAGCAAAAAAGCAACATTAAAAGTAAAATGTTTGTCCGTACGTTGTTTTATGCCTTTTATATAGAGGGTTGTCACCAGAAACTTTTACCATTTTTACTTCTATAATTGTATATAGGTACCTGCATTGTTATGCTCTAAGAGTATTTGGGAGAAATGGTTTGCAATGTTGCTTACGCTACCGAACATGCTTTTTTGCAAATTTTCAAACAAAGAACACTACCTGTGTGGTTTTCCTTGGTTAATGTTTGCAGAGGTTGCAGTGCCAGTCTCCGGATACTGGTTGGCATGTTGGCAAACGTTTTTGGGAAATGTGTGTGACACAACGAGTAATAAAGTGTCTTCTACGTTTATGGACAATAATTGGATTTTATTGATGTTGTATGTTAGAGATCACCAAAGGTTTGCAAAATAATGTTGCCAAGCCAAATAGAAGTGGTTTTTCATTGTCACTGCTCAAGTAGCGCTAAAACATTCAAACTTGCATTTGAAAGTTTACAAAACGACCGAGACGTACAGATTTATGGATAAAGAGCCGTTTGCGTTTCTAGCTGATCACATCATGAAACATTTTTACCTCTCAAACATAGATGAAAGAGTAGCATAAAATATAGCAAGTGGTTAGTTCAAGAACAAATTTTTGGACACACGGTCATTTTGTTACTTGAATTCTAGAATTTGTCAGTTTGATTTACCCAAAGAAAAAAGAACTGACCTGCTCTTTCTAAAAAAGAGATTCAACCTTTCTTTCTCCCGCAAGACATTCTAAAAAATACAAATTCGTAAATTCTATTATGGCAGCATTGTTGTAAAAACTAAAATGGTAGTGAATAACGTTTAAGTAACATTCGTTTCCCATATAAACTCTACACCTGAATATATCTTTATAACCACAAGTTACAAATGAATTTTTCATTCCAGCCAATATATCATTTCAGAAGCTACGACAGCCGTCGTACTTAAGTCTCTGCAGGGAGTACAATGTGGAATTGCACAGGAGCTTTAAGTACACTTCCATGAACAAGTGATTCATACATGAATTCTTGTTTCTCGTAAACACGGAACATTTTTTCCATGTAAGTGGTAATTTACAATATTATCAAAAATGAAAACAAGCGTTGAAAAATTTGACTTTGGCCTTTAAAATTGGTAGAGGAGAAAACCACAGGAATCTTTACGTAAATTTTCATTACTGCCTACTGTGATCATTCCCGATATTGTGCAAGCTACGAGTTTTTATGGTCGTGCTTAAATGATGACGACGGCAAAGGGGCCACTACCATTACACGGGACACATGCATAAGAATAGTACTCGACCACTACATTATAATAGCCCAACTCACCCAACTCATATCTCCCTTCTCTCTCTCGGTAACTAACAGCTTCTTAAGAAACGAATAATATGATTTCTTGTGTTGACTGAGGTGCATTTAGACAGGCATTACCACCTGGGAGAGAGAAAGATGTGGCTCTTTACAATGTCTTTTTATACTGTTATTACGAGAGAAAATCTTTCTTTTATTGTACGGCAGTCACCAAGCATTGAGAAATTAACGGCTATGACCTTTCAACAACTATTCTACCTCAGCATTCTATTATACCATAAAACCTCAAATGACAGATACCATTCCACGGTGTTCAGCAGTAGAAAAGAAATAAAAAGTTCACTGTTGAATGATAATTGCTGCTCTGTGGATACATGTATGCATGTAGTAAAAATGATTTGTGGCAGATTAGATGAAAGCAAAGTATTGGTAACGCAAGTTTGTAACCTTTTATAACCTTAACAACTTAACAAGGTAAAAAATAACATTGCTTTCCAATGAAAGCAATTTCTACTCAGAAAAAGGGGTAATATATTTACTAGTCTTTGACGTATTGGTAGTATAGTATAATTATGCGAATTACCGTTAATTAGGACGTGCGTATTAATGAGATTCAAAGTAGGACAGGACATGTATCAGTTTTAAAATTTTAAATAAAAAATTTCTTAATATGCTGTTTGCTAGGTTCAGAAATGAATACCCAAATAACTCCTAGAAAAATTTCAAGTTTGTCATTGTTGTAGGTAATTGTACTCATACATATAACAAAGACAAAGAATGCTGTAATAAAACTATCAAGCAAGTCCAAAACCAATCTTATCTTTATTACACCGAGAAAGACTTAACTAGATGTACCAATTCACTATCAATTTTGTTTATGTTTGTCTGTTTCTTGCCCTCAGAGAAGAGTTAAGTTATACGACTTTTGTCGCTCTGTCTATCCGTCTGTCTGGGTCTGCTGAACGGATTGGTAGATAGGAAGAACAGGTAAAGTTCGTTTTTTTTCTTTGTCCTAGCTCAAAATCAATAACAGCAGTATATAACTCTTATATAACCATCAAGAAATGCCCATTTTATACCAAAGTTGTATCAAAATTTCATGAATGAAAGATAAGCGTACAATTTGTAGGTCCGGTGCTGCCGGACTGTTGACGATGATGGTACAATGAACAAAATGCAAACGGGATCTTGACTCTCTCTCGCTTTCAATGTAAATCTGATGAGAGGGTAACAGAGATGCACACACGCTTTTCTCTGCTATTATTATGTTTCTTCTGTAACACCATGGTGAGTTGTTTTACTCATGAAATGTGTTCCATTGACTTATTTATTTAATACATTGTTGCATCTTTTTTACCCTGACTGGCAAACAACCCCTAATTACGCTTCTCAACTCACAAAATAAAGACTTCAAGTAGTTAGAAACGTGAAACATGACATGAGGATCAGACGTGAAAAAAGACACGTTCGCGATATAATGGTTTGAGGCTTTGTTTTTCTCTCTTCATTTTCGTCTCTAAAGTTGTATGCTGATGACTGGAGGAACGGTGTGTAGTAGTGCAGACTGGTAGGGGTACTATATGGCGCATGATGGGAAAAGCGATAACAATTACATACTTGCTTAAGTGCCTAGTATTTTAACAATAAAGTTGTGTGAAGAAGTTGTTTTTTACGCATATTGCTCCCTTGTTGACTTTTTGGATGTCTGTCTGTAGACCCCAGTTCGGGATTAAAACCTACTTATCTACCACATTGGTTATCACGATCATATTTGTAGGGATGACATGCGTATCCCATTTCTGATCCTTTTTCTTGTTTTACTAATTCCAAACCTGACACTCACATTTTACGAGTATCTGCAGGTAACTGCTGTGCGTTAGCTATCAGAAAATGCGATACAGCAGGCTTTTTATTTTCTGTGACAAATTGGAGACGGGACATTCTCATGATTTTTCATGACCCTATTTATTAGGTACTTTGAAAGGATAATATTAATAGCCAAGTACCGAAAAAGGATGAAATCGATACTCAGTTAATAAGTATCATAGCAACCCAATCACGGTTGTGCGGTTTTATGAATCAATTAAAAATAGGAAAAAACGTCACGTAAATTGTACTTACCTCTTGAAATTCGCCAGCAGGAGGAGCTGAAGGCACAACGATCGGACAGTTTCGGCTACCACTCATGCTTCCATGAATGCATTGACAGGAAGTATAATTGCAATGTTGATTTTTTCAGCTTTCAGCTAGGTTGGTTTGACATATAAACGATATAGTTTAAATTGGTATAGTCTTTCTGACAATATGAGCAACGTTTAACAATACTGTCATTCTTTCACTGAAGTGTAATTTGAGATTTTTTAAAATTAAAAAGCACTTCACTCAAGTTTGTTGTATGTGTTACTTTTTCAGTTGCACAAAATTAATTGTGTATTAGAGTAAAGGTTTCTTCATACGGATGGATCCTCTTCTCGGAAGTGAGCAAAAAATAACTAAAACATAACGTTTTGATTTGCCTCTTGACAAGGTTAAAATCTGTTCAGAGCTCATAGGCACAAGTTAATGGTTTGTATATAGCTGGTTAAAATTATGAGCTCATCACCATCGGAAACGGAACTTAACTTGTTGATCAAGATGATAGTACTGATATAAAATTAAAGATGCACACATGAAACAACTTTCATATGAAAAAAGAGTTATTAAATGTATTACGTTTATATGTTTATAGTACGCAGTCTCGTGACGAGTTTAATTTTAATTATCTTCAAGGACCACGGCAAAACAGTATTGTTTACTTCCAGAAGATCCGCGTGTGGTATACTAATGCAATGCTAATATGTGTCTATGTGTATGAATATTAAAGCGCAGTAGCAAACTACTGCTTTATACAGCAACTATTCTGCGATCTTTCACGCGTGAAAGAAAACAGCCGCTTAAACAACGTGTTTTAAGGGCTTGTCTTTAGCAAAAATGAAACTGAATGCTTTACAGAGTCTCTCTCTACGCGTCTCTCTCTTGCCACGGAAGTGGACCAACTGAGAAGCTCAGGTGAGTTGCCTCAGCTCTAAAAGTGTCTGCTCTCCAACGTACCTCTGCGCACAACAATGAAATGCTGCCCCAGAGCTGCATAAGCAACAATACAAAATAGTGTTAACAGGTTGCCTGAATGCAATACGAATTGTACGACTTTCTGTTGGTTGGTTGGCTACAAAGTCAGCTCTGCTACATGGAATCATAATATTGCTGTTGCGTCAACAACAGGTAGTCCAGCAAGATCGTTCTGTAGCTCTTTTGGCAGTCCTGCGATCCTACAGTAAAGTAGATCGAGCTTTGCTTGTATAAAACATGGTCATAGAAAGGGGATCCTTTAATGTGCTTTGAAGCTGGATACCTGCGTGTTGCGTGATTCTGGACTGAATAGATTAAATGCATGCATGCATGTTTGGCATGTTACAGAATGCTCTGCGATTGAGGGCTCAGTATTAAACGTCGTTTTATGGGCAACGCGAGACTCTACGTGTTCCCTTTTGCGGCCGGTAAACCAACTAGCCAACTGCATAAAAAGATAGATGCTGCTCTTTTTCATGCCTTTAGCTCAAAACCATGGCGCTGGGGCCAACAGTTCTTCCACTCACCACGAACGCAACTTGTCTTCCAGCTATTTGTGATGCTCTGAGGATGTCAACAACTGGTAATGAAAATTTGATTATTTCGGCTACAATGAACATATAAGTGCTTGAAATGATTTAGATGACACTTACACTATGTAAATATGAAGTAGTAAGAGTTTCCGTTGCGGTTTTATACCACAGAATACGGTTAAATGACAAAACGGAAACATTCATGTGTGCATGAGTCATGTCACGTCTTGAGCCATTGTAACGGTGGAAAAGCAGCATTTCTTTACAATCAGAGTTCAAACAAATTCTTACCACTTTCACAAGTTTGCTGATAAATACGGTGTGCTGCAACATTTTGAACTACAATATTTTAGCATCTGCATAATTTGGCATGTTTTGTTTCACAAAATTTCGTTTTGACCTTTAGTTATCCAAATGGGTATTATTGACTTTTGCTGATATTTTACTATTAGTAAGAACAAATTACGCATGAAGTATGACTATTCCCACGCAAGAAACACACCCCATTATCAAAAATTATTTAGTGGCTCTAGGAAATATTTTAATTGATAATAGATGCAGATAATAATGATGTGCTATGGATTATCGTTGTGTAATTAATTTAAACTGCTATAAATATTTAAGTACAATTGAATTTCACTCTGACAGTGAACTTGAAACTCTGTGCTTACCAATCTTCCACAGAAATCGATTCTATTAAAATAATCTAAAGTCATCTAGTAACGCATCAGAAAATGATTCAATAACTGATTGCAATTTCCTCGATTGGATAACTACCACTACGCAATATTCTCGCAATTAATTGCCTTTTAATGCACAAAATCAGTATTATTTTGTTGTCCAGAAATAGTGTTAAATAAGTTTGATTAATTGAATAGTTTTAGGTAAAGCTGATGTTAATGCTTAGCGAGTCCATTAATTACACTACGTTTATATTTTGGCATGAAACGGTATGACGGATATCCTTGCTATCCAATAACATGGACTGAAAAAGTTGATTAAAATGTTGGCTTACCCTTGCAACTGGGCGAAATTCAGGAAGCCGTATAAAATCAGAACCAAAACATCTTTAACATACACATACTATTTTGTGTATTTATACAGTGGGAGGACATTACTTGGCGTTCGCAGTTTAAACAGAATAACTACAAGAATCAAACCAAGATGGATAAGAGGACGCCATGGAAGATATATAAGATTATAGTAATTCATTATTATAAAGCAGTGTTGGACATATCAACGTCCGTTCATTTCCCTACTAACTAAGCACTCGTCAAAAATTATAGACCATTAAGTACCTATTATGTACAAACACAAACATATTTTCTGTTTTATTTTTTAGCAAGTAAACAGACCTGCCAAGTACAATAAAAACAAATTTTAATACCAAAGGAAGATGATCTTTGTAAAATATGATGATGATAATGATAATTGCAGGGCTTAGCTTTTGGGAAGATGTTATCGTTAAAAATTTAACAATGGAGAACAAAAGGAAAGAAGATCATCTTCTCAAGGGTCTTGTGCGTCCATCAACAAGAGGCAAACAACTAATGGAAAATCATCACCGCGAATCGTAGGCAGGGCTCCTCATCATCAAATCGGAAGTGAGCATTCACTATTATGATGTTCATTACATGAAACAACAAAACGCGTCCAACTTTTAAGTGACCTCTCTGTCTGCACTGACATAGAAACTTGAACAACGCAACGCACCACGACCAAGTATCAAGTTCAATGGAAAATCTTTGGCATTGACTGTGCGTAAACTTGAGGAAAGGAAAGAACCCTTTTAAAGCTGTTGTAGCTAAGATTTTCGTCACTGTTTAGAAGAATTTGCTGCTGGCAGCGATTGCATGGAGCAGTGTTTGTTTTATGAGTAAAAGCTTTAAAATAAGTACTGGTCTGCCTGGCGACTCACAGGAAGACATTTAGCAGTTGTGCACAAAGACAGAATAATGTCTGAATAGACTGTTGCACTTTTGCAACAGCATGCCAAACAGTTTTCGCAGCTCCATTTAAAATTAGCTCCTCAAACTCAAAGGCAAGATTATTAGTTGTTTGAAATTGTTGGATACATATATGTTATACGACTAATACCACGCATGATCGGAAATGTAGCATGGATATAATATTATGACATGTATACTATTACACTTACTTTTACTTGCCACGTTTCAATTTTCATGTGTTATTCTTGAAGATGCAGATTTAAATTTTCCAAACTGGTCCCACACAGTAGTCACAAATTCTGACCTTACGCTACTCAGTTTATTTTTGAACAGGCACGCAATATGCAAGAGCAAATCTGCTCAGAGTTTGCTTTCCTACAACAAGGAAAAAATAACAATGATGATTGTAATTTTGATAAAGGTTTAGTCATTTTAATAAAGATGGTTTTAATGATAAGTCAATGCCTCATGTGTGAACAAAAGAGGAAGGAACCCTACTTATAAAAATGCAGAGTCTATGCTGTATCATACAGCCTGTATGCATGCATGCACCACACAATATACATATATATTCATGAAATTATAGTTTACAGCTTGGTCTTGGTATTTTAACAACCAATTTATTATTATATGCAGAAGGGAATTAGCTGGCGCTCATTCTTACTTTAAAACAAACAACAAAAGTGATCAGGGATAATTGTAGATGTAGTATATCACAAAATATTACTTGTATTATAAAGACTGAAGTTTTTAGGCAAGATATTTATACAGAGAGACCTAGCCGTGCCCTAGTACAAGGATTTTCTATCGTTGCCTTTGGCACTTGACAGGGTCTTTGCAACTCAACTAGACTGTTTTAGAATGCACTGCAGAGTCAGTCAGATATCAAATTCAAGTGCATTCTGCGTCACACCTGCATGCATCCCGAGGACGGCTGCGTTGCATCAATGTAGAAATTTACTTTATCCTTAATAATTAAGAGCAAAGATAGTTGCAAGAAACTATAGCTTCCCACTTGAGCACTTTGCAAGTGCAAATAGTGCAATTTTTAATAATGAAATAAGAGCTAGCAAAATAATGTGACAGAAATAAAACACCAAATGAAGCATATCAAGCTACACACAAGAATGATTAGACTCATACTGCACCGCAAGCTATTTGAATAGTTTTAGAAGTTAGGAAGTATCACATCATTGGAGAAATATTAATAATGCTAGTAGTGCCTTTAAAGTAGCCAAGGGCTACTCAAAATTAAACGGTTAAAAAATCAAATTATTAATTTAATATAGTGTTCGATTCTTACCAATTTTATTTGGCTGTCATATTATATGATGACAGTGAATCTAATCATTAGCATCAGAAAGTAAGCTGTTTCGATACCTCATGTAAAATATATATTGCTAGAAATCTTTCCCTTCATAACCTAAAAAAATAAAGTGATTTTTCTTTGCTTTATACATTCAAGAATTTCTTGATACGCGAGTATAGTGTATTCAGAGAAATATAAATTCCCTCGAAAACGTGTACTACCTGGAATTTTTGTTATGTAAATTATAAATAAGTAATACTATGCTACTATTTATAAGTAAAATCGAATTTCTAAAATATTTTTGCTTTTATCTCTCTTAAGCATAAAGTGCTTTAAAAATAGTATATAACAAACACAGATAATATCTACCTATTTGTGTATACAATGAAAATACGGTATAACGTGTACCATATATCTAGAGTTCACTTCAACAAATAAAATCTCCGTCTTCCTTGACAAAACACGCCGTATGAGAAATTATGTGACAATTGTAACGTAATGCGTGCAATCTTTTGCCATCTCCTCCATCCTCTACGTATTGCTATCAAAGTATCCTGAGAGTTGTAACTTTCAAGCACTTTCCCTATCATTTACAATTTTTATAAAAACTTAATTAAAAGCGTCACGTTAGCTGTTAATTATAACTGAGCATAATAAAAGCATCTTGGATCGCGCAAATCTTAACTGAAAATGTATACCAAATAGCAAGATCACATAACAGTCTCGTTTTGCGTGCTGTGTCAAAACATTTTTACTGCATCTTGTAACAATTTTTATTCTCCTGTAGTAATTATAACATTCATTTTGATGGTGGCACATAAGAAGCATATTATAGTACAGTGTGAAATTTACTGTTTTTATAATTCGATTTTGGTTGAAACGTAAACAAACAATCGCGATAGAAAACGAAAGGGCCAATGTCACGGTGTTGTTCAAAAAATTGCCATAACACTTTGCTGTGCAAAATTATCACTACATTGTTTTTGTAATGTTATCACCTCCTGGTAGGAATCCTGCATAATAACTTCAATCAAAAGTGCGAACTGCAAACAATGGTCTCCATAAACAAACGTGAATTGTATGCTTAGGTATTACTACTAACTTCAGTTTGCTATGCCACTCAGTCATAGGATGAACAAAAAACCATAAAATTTTATACTACTAGAAAAATCAAACTACTGCAATTTTAAGTTTGTGGCAGAATTTACATAAATAGCTTTCATATTCAAGCTCGCGCAAACGATTTTTATTCCTGTAGCTTAGCAATGCAATTATGAATGAACTTTCTGTAGCTTTAGGATTATTATTATGCGTTTGGCGACTAGAATTGGAATCTAAGAATGAATGAAGCTAAACCGCCTGAAAAGTAAGTAAGGAGAGTGTTTACTACAATGGCATTTATACTATTACTCAATTGTAAACGTGAAATCCTCTTTTTGTTAAATGTGACAAATGGGATGAAATCTGATCCCGATCATCTAGAAAATGCATCAAATTACTAACTAACGCACAATCAGTAAGTCATACTACACTACAAAAACACCATTAAAATACCTCACGCACAACGCATGTGCATTATACATCAACCACACGCAACAATAGTGACCATAGCGTCACTCATTTTTTCACTGTCTCCGGTACAATACCCTTTTCCTACTTTTAATAAACAACCTAGAAGTTGAGATATTTTCCTCGCTTACTTTCAAGACCAAAAATTTGACTTAAAGATTGTACTGTACGATGTTTTAGAAACGAAACCCTTCTATGTGTGTCATTTGATATGAAGCACGAGAGCAATGTAAATATTATGTATTACAAGATTTGTAACGCATTTTAGTACCAACACCAAACGGTTTGCTGTCAAGGAAACTTTTCATTCATACATTTTTCCTCTATCCAACCTTTTCTTGGTTGATGGTAGTCTGAAGAAGTATACAAATGAATAAGATTCCTTCTACACGATATACGGATCTCCCCGCAAGCTAACAAAAATTTGTTTGAGGGAAGTAGCTCAAGACGATAATATTGGAACCATAAAAGTTTTTAATGAAAATCTATATTTACATTTTACGTGTCACAAGGTCGCAAAATATAAGCTATATACATATTAAATTTTAAAACCTAACTTTTGCTTTTTATTGAATTTTCATTTACTTAGCGTAACATTGTAAGCAAACAAATAAAATGAGAAGAGTATAAGGCAGGAATGAAGCAGAAGCATTGTTCAGAAGTTCAAAGTTGTTGCTACTTTACCATTCTACTTTTCATACTAGCACTGCACTAGCTTACAGGTATTTGAGCCATTTTAATTAGCTGGTTAACCTAAAGTCGCAATGTAATGTAACGCCTTAACGTGGACACATAAAGTGCCACCATAATTCATTGGCATCATTCACAAACTCCCCGGAGTTAACATTGGTAATGGTCATTATGTTGACTAAAAACAAAATGCTTGTGAAAGAAATACGGGTACGGGACACGACGACGCATCATTGACATCCATACGCAATGCAGTGTTTATAAACTAATCTTAAGATCTACACTCTCTGGTCTCCGGTAGGTAGTTGGTAGGTAACTGTTGCTCATGTTGTTGCTGCATATTACTTGGTACGCTTGCCACACAAGTAGTGACAATATCTGTTTTATTATTAAACTCCGTTGGAGACAATCATTAAAAGACCCTTTTCTTCTTTCCCCTCTCAACAATTGACACTGTGACATTCTAGCCATGTAGTAGTAAACGCCAAACGGTGTCAAATGGAATTTATTGACAGAAACAGTCTAGTGAAAACCCATCTTGCTTCATTGAAAACTTTCATTTTGTATATTCTATGATGCAAATTATACAGAATCAATTACAGTTTGAGGTATATTAAATTCTAATATGCTTACCAGAATTAGTATCAAGCAATGCTACTATTGGTGAACTTGTGCATTCTAAAATGAAAAGTCGCCATATATTTTGCAGGTATTTTATGCGCAACTACTGAAAAATTATATCTTGATTCTAGTGTCAATGCTTTGCTCGGAAAATGTCACAGCAGCAGACATTTTATTTGTAGAAGCAAAATATCCATATCTGCCCTTCAGTTACGCTACGCTGCATTGTTTGAGTCGTACGTCCCGGGATTCATGCTGCAAAACTACAGAAGATATTTAGAATCCAGATTTGACTGAATACCTACGTGCATAATATGCAATTGGATATTGCACGTAGCATTCAGTTATCAAATTTACGTAAATCCTTTTTCGTTTTCCTTGTAAAAAGTCGTAAAAATGCATTTTTAATTCTCATCCCCCTGTTGATTCCTGTCAAGTATGACAGATTAAATGCTTAATGTTCTTTCAACGCCTTTGACATTCATCACACTAAAAGAGTGAATTTTTTTCATTTAGACACGGACCTTTACTCTACAAGATAATATGAGAAATTCATTTCTCCGCGGAATTGTTTGTGCTGGACCCTGGGAAATCTTACAAAAGAGCTGGACATGGTCAACAATTCCAAATTGTAGGATATTTTGATTCAAAAGACTTACCCAGTTAAGCCACCCAGAAATCTTAATTTATTCCATAGTATGAAGTAAGATGGAAAGATGAGCTTATTCAAAAACAAAGATGACAGTTAGAAACCTGGCCAAGCCTGCCCCTTGCTTGTTTCTATTTTAACCAGTGTGGTTAAAATTAAATTAGATTGCATTGAAACTTGCTCTGCATGTACGCACTGTGCTTGCATTAAACAGACGTTTAAAATTCACGGTTCATTACAACTCATCTTACAACTATTGTTACCACATTATACATTTATGAAGTAAATAAAATGTGAATAGCAAAGGTCTAAAGGTGACGAAGGGATCGCTATTTTGACAACGAGGAACTCAAAAAATTCAACGCAACATGATTACTGTTGACATGACAGTATATTTTTATTACTGCTGCTAAATTACAAATTCTTATTTCATTCAAATAACTTTGCATTGTTCCGTAGCTTGGTAAAATTGGGCTTCAACGCGTTGCATTTATACCTTTTAGGCAAGCTATTCTAAGCAGTAAATATTGCAGCTATTGTCAAAAATAATATTATGCAAAAGCACGTGATAGTAAATTTCTGCAATTGTTGTATGTAGAGCATTCTACTACTATCTCTTTATGATTCCGTGAAAACATGTTGTTGTTTTATATGCGTTGTCGCTTTTATCGATATTCTCACCTACCTAAATTAGTAGGTAAGTATATTATGATATAATTTTAAAATTAATTTAAGCATAAAAGAAAATGAAAATAGCAGCAGAAACCAAACTTCCAGACAGTTTTTAGATGCCTATCATACGTTTGAAGACATGTTATCAATTATTATCCAGTGTAAAGATCAACGAATAAAACTCAGTAAATGTGCTGATGAATATATAATTGATTTGATGGACTAGAATCGATATTGAAAACGCTTTTAAACAACTTGTCACCATGATCTTAGTCTTTTTGATTGAACATGTTTCACTTTTGAACGCTGCGTAAGCATTAATATATATCAAGAACTTCAAATCTTATTCCACCAGCTTATTTAATTGTGAGAAATGCATGAATGTTGCTAGTGATGGCGGCAGCATCTATTGTAAGATGATTTTGTTTTTTATCAACTGTGGATGCTAATTGGCTACAAGATAATCTACCGTTCAAAGTCAAACGAAAAAGTAACTATATAATGATGCTGATGACATGATGACTGATTATCATGCGATTTTGTAAAAAATGATTTTGCCGTCTTTAAGAGCATTACAGCTTTTATTAGACATTCTGCCTTACTGAATTCCGTATATGGTAAAAAATGTTTTTTGGTAATAATAACCTATAATGAAGCTAAACCTAACATACTATACGTATCTATAATGAAATGAAAATAAAAACCATTCTCTTATACATTCTTCATAGTCATCATTACACGTCATCCAGGGAAGTCGCACATTTTTTCAAAATATGTAGAACACTTACCCTTAGATTACCAGGTTCTTGCGATTATAGACAA